>WAAD01029617.1:1677-159541 GCA_013389945.1 Fregata magnificens
CTGGGGCCACTTAAACTTGAAATATCCAATGACAAATTGAAGAATACTTCTTTTTAAGTTGCAACACAGTAATGGGAGTTAGGATTTATAAGCCCTGCCAAATTCAATAAACTTGTGTTATAGCCTTTTAAAATTGTTATATCGAACGCTGCTTATAAAGAGCCATCTTCCTTCTATTGTTTCATAATTTATTCAGTGTTTTCTTAACTGGCCCATCAGCAGAACAGTAAAAATGCCACTGAGTAAACTTTGTTTAATGGTGACCAATTTTTGTCTATGTTACAATAATGTCTGTGGGAAGAAACAATTACCTTGTGATTTGCTGTCAAAGCAGTAAGTGCATTTTCTTTCCAGTTCATTTAGAAGGGACATCACTTTCAAGCTTTCCCTTGTTCTCTTTGTGGGGTTGTTTCCTCTTCTGCACATTTGGGTTTTTTGCTATGCACACTGGAAAGTACTGGTTCAGCCCTGAATCCAGGATTCATAAATAGAGCCCCTGCTGTCCTCTGTGCAGTGTTGGTCTTCAGTGATGCATTATCAGTACAGCTTAGACTCATTGCTCAGATGTTTACTGAAACCCCCCAAAACAGAACAAACCTTCCAGTGTCAGCTATTAATGCTATTTTTCTACTGGGTTTGCTGTATGAACCAACATTGATTGCTGTTTGTTTTGTTACATTTCCATCTTCAATTGCAGCACAGAGACTCTCAAAGATATGATCTGTTTTCTTTTCATACCTGTCCAAAGTGTTAGGGATGGAAGCATTTGTGAGTTTTTGGCTGATGCATGTTGCAAGCATTTATCATCTTTATTATAATAATGTAAGAAGGCAGTTAGAAATGTTCATAGTGGCCTGAAACTTCTGAAGTGCCTCGCAATTTTTCCTTTTAGTGAGCGATGGTCAGTCCCTGGTATGTTTGCTAGGATGAGAGCATTCAGAGGGACTCTCAGAATCGCTAGTGAAGTCTGAAAAATGCTCTTTCCTCAAAGAGGAGAGGAGCACGTTTCACTGCCCAGCAGCACATATAGAAACTGTTTGCAGGAAAGATGCTGAAGATTCAAATACATTAACAGAAAATAGTTCTCGGAGTTGTTTGGAGGGGTCAGGGTTTTGGGCAGCACCCATATGTGCCACCAAGCTATGGGTATCTATAAGCAACATAGAGCCTCTTGAGTTGTATGGTCTAATCCAAGATGTGCTTCCTGTACTGTTCACAGAGCTTTCATCCTCAGAAATGCCTCCCAGTCTCAATGCCCCTATTGTACACTGAAAGGATGAAAAGCTAAATTGACCCCAGGGATTCAAGGTGTTTCCAGTCTGAAGATTAGGCTGCTAAACAACCCTAGGTTATGAATAGCCTAAAATCTTTCCTTTGGGCTCTACGAGAAGGGTTGAGGCATAATCAGAGTAGTCAGCTCCATATATCACATTACTCTTCTTGGATGTCAGAATTCTGTTACAAAAAACATATTTGGAATTCATAAATTGTTCTGCGCTCTTCTCCAGCATGCTGGCCATTAACCACTGCAGGGATTAAACAGCTACCATTATGTAGGCAGCATCATGTTTATAACAAATTGCTTCCTTATAGCCCACCTGCTGCTTTCAGTAATTTGAAAGCACGGTAAGTTAGGTCTCAAAAGTTGTATTTTGGAAGATGACGGGGGTTTAAATAAAAGGTTTTAAATTACCAGGCCTCAAATAGCTACCTAGAGAGGCAGTGTCTAGCATCTGGACTGTTACTGAATTACTGTAAGTCTCTTAATCAGCAAGGGAGCCCCTAAACTGAATGGCTGGTGGGAGTGAAACCTGACACTAAATGGACAGCAATGTAAGAAAGCTTTGTGAGCAACTCCCATAGGAGTAGGATAAATAAGTACATCTTTAGGGAAAGAAAACCAAAGTTGCCTTTTAGGATAGAAAAGCACATTCCCTGCAATGTGTTTCCTCTTGTTTTTGTTTTTTGGTGGATTTGTTTTCCTCATGTGGTTTTTGAATGCCTCCAGACCAGATCTTTTGGTGCTATAAATTGATGTAGCTCCTTTGGCTTCAATAGGGTTATGTTGATTTACTCCAGCTGAGGATCTGCTGTGTGAGTCTATTCTCATACTGCTGGAGTTAGCAAGTTCAAGCCCACATTTTGAGTATTTCATGCATGCACAAGAAATTAATCATAGCAATGATGTGTGCAAAGTATGTGTGAACATTTTTCCACAGGCGGTTCTCAAAATCCCTGCCTCTGCTATCTCCATTTAATGTTGACCCCGTCTCTTCTCTCAGTTGTGCAGGTTTTATGCTGGCATAAGTCCACTGACTTCAATAGGTTTGCTCCTGGTTAACACCTGTCTGTAAAAGTAGTGTTAAATCATGCCTGTAACATTAAATCTCCTGTGTCCATGTAAAGTATCATATCCCCAAGGCTCCTAGTTCTGGAATTATTATCCCCCTCCATTTAATGTAGTAATGCGTGATGAACTGTATAGCTCCCATCCAACACCTACTGAAGAACAATGTTTCACAGTGACTTCTGTGGATATTGGCTCAAGCTTAGATTTCTTCAGGAGTGGTTTAGCATTGCCTGTTGCTAACTTAATCTGTCTCTGTGCATTGTCTTGTCCATTGGCTGAGACGTGGTGGGCTTGGAGGGGAGAGGGGCTTGCTTAAATACTAGTACTTCTTCTTTATGATGTCCTGAGCCATCTTGCTG
Source organism: Fregata magnificens (assembly GCA_013389945.1). Lineage (NCBI taxonomy): Eukaryota > Metazoa > Chordata > Aves > Suliformes > Fregatidae > Fregata > Fregata magnificens. The sequence continues at coordinate 4,387 of WAAD01029617.1, forward strand.
ACAGGGCAGAGAGTTGTATCTAACAGTTGATACGGGGGGGAAACAAGATGCCATCCATACCTCTTTGCCTGAAGTTAGCAGTGACCATCTGAGCAGCGTCAGGGACCTGAGGAGAACCTGGCTGGTGTGCATTTCAGGGCTAGGATTATCAAACAGGTCCCAGAGCACTGCACCTCAGTGTCAGTGCAAACTGGCTCTTAATTCCTTCCACCCTTTCCTGTTTCTCTTTAATTCCCAGCATAGTAGATTGTAACTCTGTTCTGCTTTTCCAAAACAGTGGCAGAGGTGTGATGTTAGAAGCTTTCCATTCATTCCCACTGAGCATAATGTAGGTGGTTTCTCTGTGGCATTCAGCACTACAGGTGCTTTCCTAGTATAGAGTTTCTGTATTTCAGGAGGTGGTAGGGCAAAGCCCACCTGTGGTCACTTGAATTTTGCACACTCTCCTCAGTGCTCCATTCTTGAAGCTACTGAGCAAGAATGTGCTCAGCCTGGAGACAGCCTCTCTGTGCACCCATGTCCTTGCTGGAGCATGCAGGATCACAAATCGACGTTCAAATAGACATTCAGTACATGACCTTCTCAAACAGCTGTTCCCCAAAAGCAAAGGTCCAAATCATCTTGGAAGATTGTCTCAGTCATGAAGGCACAACAGGGAAGGGACCAATGAAATAACCATTAAGTGGATGTGTTGAAGAAAGGCAAAGAGCCTTTGGCAGCGTGGTGGGGATTGGCCCTTCAAGGGGAACGTGTGAGCAAAGGAGGTCTCTTCCTCCACCTGTCCTTGCATGACATGGGAGAGAGACCTTCAGGAAGTCTGGAGCTTCTTTCCTGTGCCGTATTTCACTCCTGCTTTCTCTGTAGCAAAGCTTGGGAGGGGTTCCCTCACCTCATTTAACAGCCCTGGCTCCAGGAGCTGCTAATTCCCAGGCAGCTTCCTTTCACTTTCGAGTAGAAGAGAAATCTGTGTTCAGATAAAATGCACAAGGAACCTTACGGCCTGGCAGGCAGAGTCCCAAAGAGAAAAACTGGAGCTGCCAAAGAAATGTTTGGCTTCCTTGAAATGCTCCACAATGGAGTATTCGTTTCAGTTCTGATACCTTAGGTATTTTAAACTGACATGGCTTAATTTAAACCCTCCTGCTATATGCACATTTGCATGTTTGCATGGATTAGCAAGGCACGCAGCTGCATGTTGGCACACGCAACTACTTTAGCCAGCTGTTTAGGCCTCCACGCTGCCAGCTATATTGATTTATTTAATTCTTCTATTGGCTGCTCAGTAATGTGTGCCAAATGCAGAACTTGGATCTGCTTTATATAAATAATAGAAACTAATGTAACTGCCCTATAAAAAGGACAATCTTCTCTTTTTGCTAGAGGAAGATTCATGCTCTGTATTTGTGCACTGGTCTCCATGGTGTCTTTCATTTTATTTTCTTGTCCGAGTTGGAACTGATGGACCTGATAAGGAGAATAAACAGGTTAACATTTTTACTCCAAATGGAGTAAAAAGCTTAAAATCTTTCTAAGTCAAAATAGATATGAGGTGTTATTTTTAAGTATGAGAAGCAGAAGCGTCCGTATAGTTTGTAGTCAGAGTCCTCTCCGTTCCATCAGTGACAGGAATAACATGAGCTGAAATCACTGTGGTTCCTGAGAACTGCATTTAGCCTATGATTTCTTTAAAACAGCAACATGCACACCTAGTGAAGAATTAAAATACAAATACTTTACCTACGTTAGATCATTATTTTGAAGATTAGTGTATGCAAGGAGTAATCGTTCAATCTCTATGCAAACAAATCTCAGTAACTTCACTCCTAATATAGCAAAGGTAAATTATATTTTCTGCAATCCTAGTCATTGTGTGTCATCTTAATTGGGGAAGTTCTGTACTTGCCCTTTCTTTTTACTAAAGCTCTTATGATTATGCTTAAGAACCACCCTAATACCATTGTGTAAATAGTGTTTTCTTCCTCTCCTGGGTAAATACTCTTCCTGCCATCTCATTGCCACCTCAATCATCTGTTCTTGGAATTTCCTAATCCTGGCTATGGGACTGCAGCTGCAGTTTATAGAGTTCAATTTAATTCTCTTTTGCAGAGCTCTCCTAAGAACTGAGTTGTGTGTTTGTTCCTCCAGCCATCTGACATCTATTTAAACAGGCAAGCGTTTTGCTTCCTCTAACCAAAGCTGTTTGAAACTGTGTAAGGGATATTTGGTACTGAAGTTACAGACTTCTTAATGTTATGTAAAAATGTGCTTGTGTCATCTGTCTAACGTGTGAGCGGCTCTGCCCTCCCGTGGATAGAAGGGGAACTCAGCTGCATGCCCAGTCCCAGCGCCACCGATGCATCTGAAATGTTGTTTTCAGTCGAGAGTCCAGTTTATGGGGCAGAAGAATCTGAAACCTGGTTTTCTCTGGTGTTAAACACTTCTTCACTGTAGCATGAAGCACCAAGACAACCTTGTGGTTTGCTAGAGCAGTTTCCTTTCTTGAATCTTGGTCCTGTATTTGTTTCCTTTATTTTTTTTGTCCTTCCCCATCTCCCCTGAGACAGGGACACCATGCCTGCTCTCACCAAGTCAGCCTTACCTTCTGTAAAGCAGTTTCTCAGAGCCAGTGCCACACTCACTGGGATACTTAACACTCTTTGAAAGAGGTCATATTGCAACATGTGTATGTGCGTCACTGTTTAAGCGCACTGAATTTGAATGATATGTACTAGCGTATCAAAGCATACTTGTTTCTGGTCACAGCGTATTAATATGATTTATTTTCAATTCTAATCAGTCACTTAACCAAGTCATTTTAACCTGTCTCCATCTGCCCTTGCTTCTCCTGTGATTAGTAGTACTTTCTCTTTATTTCTTTATTTCTCCTCTCCCATCCCTTATGAATTTTTGGGAGGTGCCAAGGAAACTTTGACTAAATCTTCTATTTCTCTGGGAGGAAAACCATGATTAAAAATAGTGTTAGATGATGATCTAGCCCAGGTGAGCAGCAGCATCCAACTATACTGGTGCTGCTGCTGGTATCCAGAGGGTGAGGAGAGGAGGGGAGGATTCATCGAGGAGGGATGTACGGTTTTTTCCGTCATCCTGCCAAGCTTCCTCCAAAAGAGCCAAGATTGCTGACATGAGCAGAAGCTTGACCTGCAGGCAGCAGTGCCAAGTAATGCCGGCAATGTGTTTTACACAAGGGTGTGCTAACCTCGGCATTTTTCCTGAGCTAGATCATTCCCACAAAAACAACTCTCTCCCCTCTCAAACGTAGACCACAGTAGAGAGCTTGGTTTGCAAGCTCTGATTTGATCAAACACACCCAGCAGAAGACAAAATGGAATTGCAGCTTTGCAACTTTCAAATGTGTCCATTTCCTTTAAAGCTACATAAATAAAAAATGGTAGACTCTTCCTGCTCAGAGGTGCTCGAGTTGCATGTGATAAATTTTGCATGGCAGGAAGAACGCGCTGTGTCAGTGTGTCATTAGATTTGATAATTCACAGATCAGACTCAACAAAATTATTTATTGCCTGGATTTACTTGTCATGAAATTGCCTTAAAATATGGGTGGAAAAAATATCAAGTAAGGCAAAAAAAAATAAAAGGAAAATGCATTATTGGATTAACAGAATAAAAAGTCTTTTGGAATTGGTATTTTATAACCTTTATTTATGTGGGTAGATTCAGTTTCTTTTAAATGAGTTTATATATAAATCAGTGAACTATATACCTTAACCCAGAAGGATGCTCTCGGGAATTTCTCCTCATGGCAGCGGAAATGAATGACGTGGAGGAGGAGGCTGTTAGGATTCACAGTGTCCTTTCTCATTGTGCTGGTGGCTTTTTGTGGGGCTGTATCAAAGTACAGTTTTTAACAATGAATATATTTTTTAATTTGGTAACATTTTGTAATTAAAAAAAGAATGTGAATAAAAGATTCTACAATATTAGGATAGAAATTGAGAGAGTCATAAATCCTAATCATAAGAATTCTTTTTAGTGGCTTTTTTTCTTTTTTCAATTGGGTATTCATATTGTTATTCATATTTAATTTAGAAAGATCCTATTTTAGAAGCAACTGCCAAAACTTTATTCAGGATATTCCAAAAGATCCATTTATTTTCAATCTTAAATTTAGCTCATAGGGTGAGATATGTTTGAGATGCTGTATACTGGAAGTTAGGCAGAGCTGTTAATTTGATTGCTTGAGTATATATAAAAAAATGTATGTAAGGCTTAGGTAATAACAACAGTACCCTTTTGTCTCCAAGGCACCCCGCTCAAGAACACTTTCTGTATTTTATGAAGTGCCTGTGTGAAGCCAGAGCTCAACCCTTTTCTAAATATGAGCCTTATGCCAAGTACCGTCTTGGCACAGGGAACCTGAATTTGGTTTCTGATCCTGCGGCGCAACTCTCGTGTGACTGTTGGCGAATCGCTTCATCTTTCTGTGCCTCACATTTATAACATGGGGCAAAGGCATTTCATTTTTATAGCTGTGTGGTGAGAAGAAGCTGAGAAAACTGGAGAGCCACAGGTGCAGTGATGAGTAATTTAAAGTATTTTGGCAGAGTGGTGAGCTAGAGCTTTTCTCGAGACTCATCCTGAAGCGACTTCTATTCAACCAGTGCAGTAATGTGCTGGTGGAGGCTAATATATATCCTGACTCAGCATCCTGAGCCATGTGGAGAGGTTTGGTTTTTTGGGGTTGGTTTTTTTTTTTAATTTTTTTTTGGTCAATTCAGTGCTCAAACAAGCAAGCAAAGAAATCTGCTGGGATTCAACTCCCCTCCGTATTTTTTCTGCTGAAACAAACAAATCCCTAAAGTGCTTCATTTTACCAACATCCTTTTTTTTTTTATTTATGCCTAGAAAAATAATTAGCTACATTTTAAAGCATGTAATTTCAAAGAAAATGTTGACAGCTTTTAAGAATTCAGTGACGCAAAACCGGTTTGGGATTTTTGGTTTGGTTTGGTTTTTTTTTTTTAAGTGTTCATCAAGTATTGTGCAATCGTCTGGGTTTTTTCTACTTTCTGATCTAGACTCTAGAAGCCAGCAATCACATGTGCCTCAGTGGAGGGAACAGACTCATCTTAGCAGGAAAGTGGAGGGCCTAATAAGTATACGTGTCGGGAAAGTTCAGTCCAAATCAAAGCCAGAAAGAGATTCTTCCACAAATGATTGGATTGCACTTGAAGTCGGCGATTGGTGCACTCCCCATCCTAGTCCAGCCTAACTGGAAAATGGCAGGTTACAAAAAACAAAACCCTGAAAATTGACTCCTCTCGTCTCCTCCTTTGCTCTATCCCTTCCTGCATGGTCTCTGCATTATTTTCTATAGTGGTTTCTTTTCTGTTTGCAGCTAAGTGTAATCTGCAGAGTAGTGTGCTATAGCAAGCTCTCCTTCCCTCTTTATTATTAATTTAATTGAATCATTAGGTCGATTTCAAGAGAAACTGGATGGGTATGAAATACTAGTCTCACTACTTTTTTTTTTTTTTAATTATGATGATCCATTAAACCAGTGTGTAAAGTCCTACAGTATCAGTGGGACGGTTAATACAAACTTACCATTTTTGAATGAGCACACTAAATACTAGATTAGTATATGGGAAAGGGCTAGAAGTGTCCGTTCATAAGGAACGAACGAGTCTACAGGAGGGTTTGCTCCTCACCTGGCAGGTGCTCACAGGACCCTGAAAACCCAGAGGCCTGGCAGGAGACAGAGGTGACACTTAAAATTGACCCCGTTGAAGAGGACTGCATCTCTGACAAAACCCATCTCTCCCAGCATAGCAGTGCAGAGGTCCGTGGTGTCAGTTGTGTTTGCCTCTGCTCTGCCTCCTTGGGGAGCCACTGGGCAGTGCCAGGCAGACAGGAGATCACCTCACCCAATTGCTCCAACCTCTGTTTTTTGGAACTGCATGTGCTGCATCTTGATAGGAAGCCTGGAGGATGTTCGTGATTCTCCTTGGCATGGCAGCGTGCTTCAAGGTATTCCAGAGTGAACGTGCTGCAGGCTGTCAGATGCTTTTCTTGATCTGTGTGGTAATGGCAATGATGATTTATCTTCTATTCAGTTACATATCTTAGGGTAAATCTGGTGAATAACTATGATCTTATTTCCCCTTCAACCTTTTCCTTTGTTCGTTTAGGATGGAAACACAGACGACGGAGGGACTGCTAAAATGCACAACTTGCCTCAGGCACTTTTGCTGGTATTTTTTCCTGTCAAGCCATTTTCTTATTGTTCTGGAGGCTTTTCCTAGGCATCTCCTTGGCCAAAGGGTTTAACTGTGTCACTGATGCCAGGCTTTTAGCATTTAAACATCTAATATTTAAATTAAGGGTGGTCTTACTCTCTCAGCTTCTCTCTCTATTTTCCACTATTTTGTTTGCAAAAGCAAAGAACTATTCTAGCAGAAACGCTGAGCCAAATTCTTTGCTGATATAAAACAGAGTTGAGGAACTTTACAATGGCAAAGATCTGGATCATTTGATTTTACCTGTCTGTGTAGAAACCACAGACTTTTTAAAAAGTGAATTGGGAAATGAGGCCCAGGAGAGGCTGATGAGTTGCTAAGGTCACACACAAAGTTGGTAATATAGCGAGGAATAAAACAGATGCATATGTTTGTCCTCTCCAGCCTCCTGTGATGCTTACAAGATAATTCAACTCCACAGTTTCTTCAGCTAATAAAGTCTCAAAGGCCTTTCTAGGTAGAGAAATGCCTCATGGCTGCAGCAGAGTTTTTCCCCATTTTATGCAGACTCAGGAAGTGAAGGGCTTGATCTGTCCTTTCTCAGTTCGGATTTTATTCCCAAACTCGGGTGGCTGATCAGTAGTGAGGCCAAAAGCAGAACCCAGGGACTCACTGACATGGTGCAGAGGAGCAGAGTGTATCCTTGCCATGCATTTCTCATTAGCCTAGCTGCAAATCTGCAGAGGGACAGCAGTGTAGGAGAGTGGTTCCCTGTAAGCTCTCAGTCTTTCAGCCCTGGCTATCCAGGATCTTGTTCCTGCAAGCACCCTTCATGGAGAAGCTCTCCAGAGCATCATAGGGAACTGGGAGAACAAGGTTGCCAACTACCAGGACTTGTATTGTCAAAACTTGTAGGTGGAGTGTTTGCACATCTCCTCTGTATCCTTTCTGATTGAACTGTGGGCTGTTCAGGTGCTTCTCCTTTGTGTCTCATTCTGCTAAAGTCAGTCCCCATGTTGTTTTCCAGAAAGCATTGCAGAATGTAGTCTACAAGTACGATTTACTTGCTTTTTGTGTTTGCTGTTTTTTGTCCCTCCCCTCTTCTTCCATCCATGTTCAGCCATTAAAAAGTATTATTCATTAGAAACTTGAGCATCTCCATCCTGAGGAAAAACAAAAAAGCTTCTAGTGAGCCAAAATTTACTCATCCTATCCTGTTTTTATGCCTTCTGAGAAAAATGTATATGGTCTAATCATAATTCCCAAGTGACCCATAAGCTGGGTCTAGCTGTGGTAATCAGAGCCTCATACTGGAGGCTGGCTGTCAGAGATGGTTGTTAGAACAATTGATGCAGCAGACATCTGTCTCAGCTGAACTCTGCTTGTACCTTTTGGAAGAAAGTGAGCATTCATTTGTATACATAACATGGGAACAGGAGAGAATCCACAATTCCGTTGCCATCTTTCTTTAATGAGCTATCATGATATTTCATTAAAATAACATGCACACTTTGAAATGTCACATCTCTGCAGAAGGCACTGCTTCAGTAGCTGGAGGAAAAATTGCTTCATTGCACAGGATGCAATACTTCTGCAATTCATTGGTCTGTGGCTGAGTGGCATGTGGGGATAAATTCGTGAGGGACAAAAAGATAATTTTTGCTTGTATAATTAGGGCTGTTTAAAATTTAAAAATGTAAAAACTGTTTGTCCCCTTGTCTTTGAGAGAGATATTTTTGTGATGCTTTTGGAAACAATTCATACTTCTAACTCTTCCACAAAGATTACGCTTCTGGCACTACAGAATTTCCAACAAATATCAAGCTCTTGAGTCAAACACGCAGAGGCCATCATGAGGTTGAAAAGCAGACAAACAAACTATTGTTAAAATTTGCTGATGCTGCTGGCATTGCCAAGGGGGCATCTTGTTGTTCTTTGCTCATATGATTTAAAGTAATGAGAAAATTCAGAATGAGGCAAATTAGGAGGCAGATCGTATGAAAGGAGCAAGCCTTCGCCACCACTGTTGAGCAGTATTCAGAGGTGTACACAATGGGGTCTATCACCGGATGGGCAAATGCATTTTGAATACTTGATATCAGTAGTAAGAGCATATGAGGATGACATTAGAGGAGTTGAGAGGGGAAAGCAAAAAAGGTAATTTTGAAAAAACTGAGGCCCACGGTTATATTTATGATTTAAATATTAACGTCCCAATCGTATAAGCACAAATTATCTCTCTTTCTCAATAAATTGTCGCTACACTCAGCTCACTCATACGACAATGAATTGGAAAGTGCATCGTCCTGTGCAGTCGGGTAATTTTTTTCTTCCTCCAAATATATTACACTGTTTACATGAGACTACATTTTTGTGAATGATGTGTGTATCAATATAAAATGGATCACACTCACACATTCTTCTCAGGCCTTTACTGAACACCTCCTTTGCTCAGCTTTTGAAATATAAGAATATATCTTTGCCTATTCTTAGTGGAAAGTCTGGTATAGAAAGAGTCCTTTGTACCATATCAACAAAATAGTTCGAACATCGGTGTAAAGGCCTTCAGTATATCAGAAAATCAAGTGTATGAAGCATCAGATTTCCTTTTTTTTTTAAGACAATTGAACTCTCTTCTGTTAATAAAAACAGAAGGATGAAAAAACTCTGGTAGAAACAAGTTATGCTGGTTCCACTTCTAAATGCAGTACACCAAAGTCCTGTTGCTCCTGTTGCGTGGGTGAATGACCTGTTATAAATATTCACGTATGAATATAGTAGCTGATGTGGACTCAAAGGTGACCAACTGAAGCCGCCACCAAAGGTTTTGGGAACTGGAATGTGCTGGGTGCCCCTCGGCCTCGGCGTGATGCCTCGCAGTGGGTGGAATTGGCAGGACCTCACGGCAAGGTGGAGATGTGTATGGGGTAGGTCTGGAGGCTGGAGGGGCTGCTGTGATTTTGAAGTGGAAAGGTTGGAGCTCGGCTCCTCAGGCACTTGGAAGGGGCAGACGTCTGTGTACTTCTTCCCAGCTAAACCACCTGTGATGTGATGCATGTGTTGGCATGAAAGTGTTAAATTGATTTTTTCAGTAGTAAAGTAATAGTGTTCTCTCCTTGGAGTTTGTTCCTGTAATACAAATGTAACATTATTCTCTGGCCTTTAATTAATGCAGTGCATTGCCATTCAGCATCCTGCTGGCAAAGCCTCGGTGAGCAGCGTTACTGTGTGCTCCCTTGTTGTCTTCATTGCCAGGGCATCTGAGCACATCAAAACCAAGAACTTCCAGCATATGTCTGTAGTGCTGGGAAGTGATTTTTCTCTCTGTTTTTCCTTGGCGGGGAAGTAGGAACGGACACGATGAGAAACTTTCCGGGTCACTCACAACTGGTCTGTGGCATGCCTGGGAGCTGGGCCAGTGTTTAATCTTTGTACCTGAGCCTTAAAATGGACATTCAACCCATGGACTGGGCTACCCTCTGTGCGCTGCCCATGGAGCTGAATTAATCTCCTTATGAAGCAGTTATCTTTGAATTTGTTTCAGGGCCTTAACTGCGTTTTCTTGAAATCCAGGGCTGCTTAGGTTCTACTGAGATGTTCTGTGTACTTGAAAATATATTGAATCTGAAGTTCCGTGTATGGCTCACATACCTTTTTTGACTCCCTTTCCTTGGTTTTGGTGTTGTATTTTTCCAGTCTGACTGATTTCAGTGCCCTGTTCCAATCATAACACGCATGGTGTGAGTATTGAGCAGGGCAACCTGAATATTTCAAGCTTCAGTCTGGTTTCCTTTTTTTTGTCTTTTTAAACCGTGGTACTGGAGACGGTTAGCCATGGCAACTCCCTTATCTGTGTTGAGAAATAAATACTAAAAATTGCTTTTTTTACTATTTATATAGAAAAATGCAGAACAAATAAAACCTGCAGTATATGACTCACTCATATTTTGAAGTGTCCACTATTTCTGTTAAATGTGGAACCAAATCATCTGAGAAAATTAAAATAAACTCTACCCCTTTTCAAGGGGTTCCACTGGCAACATGCACAGGAGGGCTTTGGCTATGTTCAGCTCCTGTTGGTTTATGTACCCCAAAGAGGCAAAAGCGACTCCCTGGGGAGCCTCCGCTGGGGTGTGGGCTGGGTGTGAGTGATGGAGGCACTCCAAAGGAGCCAGATCTGGAAGAAGGCTTAGACTGAACTTTGCCATTTTTCATGTCTTTGTTAATCAGACCCACAAAAGAGCCTGTGTTTTCCATACCTTTGTATCAGCTTTCTTTTTTTTTTTTTTTTTTTTTTTTTTTTTTGAGAATAGGCTGAGAAATGCACCTGCTCTCAGTTAATTTAATGGAAACCTTTCCAAGATGGAATTGCTGCAGGTTTGGAAATCTTTAATTACTGCACCTTGATACCCTGAGACTAGTGCATAATTCAGTGATTCCTCGTAAAGCAAATCAATGCTTTCATTTCAATTCCCACATAAAAGAACCTGCAAATTACTTCAAAAAAAGTTTTCTTTACATTTGTTATATGTGATATATGGCTGTAAAAATGTCTCCAATTTTTACTGCGTGGGTGTCATTGATGTATTTTAAAGATGACGTGCCATCAGTTCCTCATATTGGTGCATACTCTGAAGACTACTGGGATCAGCTACTGGGAAAGTGACTCAGACAGTCTCAAGGAATCTCATCTAAGATCTTCATTTATTTTCCAGTAACTGGGCTCCAGCTGTTGCTAAACTTGTCTGCCTTTTGTAAATGATGATCTTTCTAGCACGTCTTTCAGGCTGATTCATTCTTCCTTTCTCCACCTACCTAGCTAGGGTGATAGAAGGTTTTGTTGGGAGAGGTAATACCTTTTATTAGACCAACTGATATAATTGCTGGGAAAAGACACAAGTTTTTGGCCACTACCACATTTGTCTGTGCCTCACTATTTGATAAGTGTGTTCTTTCAATTCATTAATATCAGCTTCCATGAGAAAAATGGAAAGCAGAGGTTTTCATTGATGATATTTGAATGGCTGGAGTTGGCAATACTGTATTTTAAATTCAGATAATATTCTGTTTCTCTTCACATGTGTGATTTTGGTTCTCTTGTATTGGATGAACATAACTCTTAGGATTTCAGTGAAAATGCTTTTGCATGTGAATTCTTTGAGTATATGCCAACATATGATTAAAATGCTCTTGTTTACAACATTGCTACTTACAACCTTATTTGCTAGAACAGTCACATAGAGCAAGCACAAAAAGAACCATGCGGACTCAGTACGAAGAAAATGATTTTCAAATGTTTCTATTCACAGAAATATTTGTTTTGGAGTAACTCTATTTCAGTCTCACTTCTTCTATTTTCTGTACGTGATAATGTGTGCATTTATTTTCCAATAGGGCTCCTCCACGTGCTGTTCCATTGCTCACTGTCTTTCCTTCTATGTCTCTGATTCACTAATAAGCTATTTTTGGTTGTTCTTTTCCTCTGCCTGAATTTCAACTCTTGCTAAGTTGTTACAGCTTTGCCCTCTCCCTGCAGAGTGTGTTAGTGAGCAGTGATTTCTGGCTTGATTTTTTTATTTTTCCTTTTTAATACTTCACGTTGTTTTGAATGGCAGAGCGGCTCTGAAGCTCGCTCCGTGGCCATCCCTCTTCCGACAGGCAATGCTCCAAATTAGGGACTCTGGCATCCGGTTGTGACAATTTCTAGGCGTGATGTTGAAGGATAAATTAGGAGCATCTGTTACTCCAGAAATGGGCTGCCCATATATAGTCTGAACTGATTAGCCAAAGGGGGTTTAAGAACTTGTGGAATTGCCTGGGAATTGAAAGGAAAGGCAGGCATCAGTGTCCACGTATATATGTGCATGCATTTACAAACACACATGCCTTTGCAAATATGTGACTTTAATGAGTAAGGTATTTAAATTTTTTTTGCCTATCGTGTCTAAAGGGAGAAGCGAGCCCCAGAAGAGTAACTGTTGGCTTTTGTACTATTTTAGTAATTGTCTGCTGTTTAAAAAAGGATGGGTTTCTGTATGACAGTATTAAGGACTTTACAGCAAACATGGATGTGATTCTCAGAGCAGTGTTGAGACCTGTTTCACAGGCTGAGGCGCAGTCCAGTTGAATGGGCTGCTCCAGACACTGCAGTTGTTTAGCGGCAGAACTCAGGAGCACAACCCAATCACTGTCCCAGAGCCCAGGCACTTGCTGTCCAGTTTGCTCTGTCTGTACATGACCTTGGCCTCTGAAAAGTTCCAGTTAAGCTCGAGGTGCTGCTATTTTATTTGAGCTTCTTCCTTCGGGAAAAGGGGACCTTGCATTTCTTTGCAGAGATTTCTGATGCGAATGAGAGCTCAAATGAGCTGCAAAAGGCTCAGCACTGCTCACAGCAGTTTTGTGTTAGAAACTCTGTGCAGAGAGAGGAAAATTTGCTGTCACTCTGTAGAAGCTTCTTTGGCAGTTCTGGAAAAATCTTTCCTCTTCCTGAGCATTCAAGTCCATTCTCCCAGGGCAGAAGTGCAAAGATGGAAATTCTTGTTTAAATCTCACGCATTTCTTATGAGTACCTTGTCCCTGATATGTGCTATTTCATGGCCTTATGTGGGATCTGCTTGTCACTGATGCTGACTGATGCAGGATAAAGTGCACTTTCCTTTGGCTGTGCCAAGTGGATATGCAGCAGCGTGCTCAGCTAGAAAAGCTAACAGTGGATTCTGTGCAGAGTCAGGATTGTCTGAGGGAGAGCTTTTATTTCTTAAAAGTACCTGTTCAAAGGGTGCGCGTGCAGCTGCCTTGATGTGCCGGTAGAGATGTGATAGTGGCCAGCAATATGGAGCGAGGTGGACGTGCTGAGCCTGTTCCTCCTGTCTACCTGGGATTTTCAAATCCAGAGTGATTGTTTAAATTATCTCTATTGTAAATAGAAGTACAAATTTTTAGTTTCCCCATTCAATGGCTCTGCACTCAGGTCTGACGTCAGGGCCCACAGGTTTTAGCTGTAGCATCTAATCCTTGCTACTGAATAATGGGTGACTTTACACAGCAAACATGTTAGAAGATCTGAGGTCAGTGGATGGGAATGAAGAGTCAGAAAAAAGGTTTGTCACGTCTCAATACGTGCCATAACAAGCCAAGTAGCAAGAGCCAACGATTTGAGCACCCGTTACAGATCATGTACCTCAGCACTCAGTTTGTTGTGAGAGTTAGTGGTGTCGAAGTTCACAGTAAAATATTTCCAGGGAGTAGACAGACATGGGAATTAGGCCAGTAGATGTTGCCTTTCCATTTCTAGATTTAAATAATTAGTAGATGTTCATTTACTTCTGTAGTCTTCTAGTGCTGGATGAAAACACAGGCACAGCGCAGCAAATCACCACACTTGGGCTATTTCTTCCCTTTAAATAATAATTTTCCTGTTTGCCAGCAGCACTGCTGTTTACAGCCTGAAGATTGCAGACAGATGGGTTCATTCAGTGTGAATTTCCAGGCAGTATTCAACCTTTACCTTATTTTGAAGTGCCATGGGAAAAATAATCCCTGTTTCTGTGTGCTGGTTTTCATGTATGCAGTTGCAAATGCTGGGTGCCAAGAATGTGAAGGATCCAAACCTACAGCAACTAACTAGGTCCCTTGAAATGCTGTCACATGTCTGGGCTTTTGCCTTTTTTTCTTTGGTGAGGCTGCAGAAAGTAAGGGCTGAGCAAGAGGCAGCAAAACAAAAGTTCACCTATATATTCTCTCTCCAGCTCTTCCTCATCCTCAGTAGGGTCTAGAAAATGGTAGACCCCAAAGTGGGATTTGTCAAGGATGAGCTAACAAGAAGCTTCCAGTTGTGAACCAGTCCTTTTTAACAAGCAGGTAAATGAACTGGGAAGTTAGTACAACTTTCTAGTTGTACAAAACGCTTGTGTGCTTTCATGGGCTGGCAGTTCCAGTGAGTTAATGGATGGAGGAATCACTTGTGCAGGGCTCTGACAGATGAGGGCTGCCTGCTCACTGCAGGGTATCACTGTCATAACGCTGTTGGAGAAACTAAGGCACATCCAGGCCCTGCTTTATAGCCATCACCTCATTGCAAGGGCTTCTCTGCCAATGGTTTAGGCTAAAAGGCTCTGAAGGATGTGTGGTAGGAGTTCAAAATGCAATAAGTGAACCTTATTGGCATGGAGTTGAGATCGGTGATTGAGGGAGATCGGGGCTGGTGTAGCAGGGAAGGTCTGTACTGCTTACCTATCGTGTTCTGAAACTACCACAGTTTTATTGCAACATGTATGGCAAAGAGATTCCAGGAGCCAAGTCATCAGTATCTCAGGTGGCCTTGTCTTGGCAACAGCTGTCAGAGGTCAAAATTGGTGGTGAGAAGCACTGTTGTCATCTCTACAAGATGCTCTGCAACTGCATCTTCAGAGTTCATGTCCACAGTCATGACCTGCTGTTACACAGGCACAGCAGGTCTTACTGTGGCGCTCCAACTGAGCAGAACAACCTTGAAATTCTGCAATGAATGATAAGATTGTGTGCTGGGGACTTGGTTACTGCTCTTGGCTATTGCTTTGGAGAAAAACCAGATTTTTGAAATGGATTTCAGCTTGGTCTATTCCAACCCCAATCAATCACATTTAATTATCTGCCCAGGGCACAGGGTATCCGTCAAACTCTGATAAATTCAATGAACATGCAGATTGTATCATCTTTTGTCATCAGTACCGTCTGTTCTTGGCATTCATGCTACGGGGCTAGACTGCTGATATGTTGATTAGCAGATACACTGATCAGTCATGAAAATTCATTTCCAAAATGAATTTGGATTTGGAATGAATATGGGTTTTTTCCACCTCAGGCAAAGGGAGCCTGAATTCCTGATTACACATAATTATTTATACTCATATTTTGGCCATTTTATATACCCCCAAGGTGGTGTAAACTGGTACAAGTTTAAATATGAGGTTAGATCTGAAGTGTTTAAGCACTTCACTCACTTGTTGCGTACTTGGAGGAGGAGGCAGAATGGGAGTTGTCTTTCTTTTTAATTGTCTTTATGTATAAGCTGATTTAGATATCCTCTGCTATTTTATTTTCTCTTTGGAGGTCTGACTTCATCTTAATCAGAAATAGCCCAACTGGTTCTCCCAAGCTTTTCCTAGAAAGTGCAATTTTAAGTAGTCATGGTTAAGGAAAATATTCTGAGGGGTGCCTTCTCTCCCCATTTGGAAGTTAATGGGAACTCTGCCTGTTACTTCCTGAAAGACAGATGATAATCCTACACTTGAAATCCCAGTACATGATCGAAGCACTCGATTGGGTCTCAGCTTGTGTTGCTGGGAATATCCCCCTTCCGTCTTTACTTCAGTGTGTCACAGGGAGGCACCTCTCTAGTCTCCAGTTGTACTGTTATGTTGAAGGTAATAAGGGTCCTTGCGCTATGGGCTTTCAAAAATCCTTGCAACACCAGTCACTTGGCATTCGAAGGAAATTTTTGCAATGTTTAGGAATGTCAGACTGCAGCATGTGCCAATGTAGCTCAGCCAAAATTGTCGCCTGGTGTTTCCACAACAAAATGGCCTGTCCAGAGTTCAGTGTCTGCCATCGTAATACCTTGGGACTACCGATGGCTCAGTGTTCCTTCAAGTCTCAGTTTTTCCATGTAAACCCAGACGGGCCTTGGTTTCACTGTGCTAAAACCAGGTTGGTACTGTGACTTTCTCTCCATTAGTGAAATTTAAGCAAGAACAGTGTTTTAAACTATATCTTGAAAAAACCCCAAAAATAAATCCTCAAGCAGTTGGCTTTCTACCTAGTCCAAATTTGCAAGATTTTACATACCACACGAGAGATTTTTTCCTAATGCTTGTCTGGGAACCTCTCTTCCAGAAAATCCTGTTGGAGATTTCTTAAATCTGTCTCCAGCTGTCATTCATACTGAGCGGCAGCAGGGGCTGGACTTTCCCTTCAGTCTGTAAGTGTGTTATTGTAGAGGCCAGTAAGTGTTTAAGGACGTATTGGCAACCTGGAAACCTGCTGAGGTCCCGGACTTTGATAGTAAGCCCACTACAGGTTGACCCAGCTGCTATCTGTGTCTTTTACTAATTGTTTAGGGTCACCCTACCTTATGGTCAGTCTCTGCCTATTTGCGTACATGATTCTCGAAGCACTCAAGCTCCAGTCCCACGTTTAAGTCTATGGGGGAAGCAGTGAAACTTGTTTGGGCTCAGTGGAGGCAGAAGGACCTGGCTGTGTGGTACATACTGGCGATAAGGACCTATTCTCCAATATTCTGTATTCTTTCCTTTTTAACACATTAGTGTTTATTTGATCTTCCCTTGGGAGTGTGTTGCCCTCTTTTAATTGCAGGTTTTTGAGTATTCACACTCCTTTGCTTAGCTCCTAAGTTTTGCTAATAAGTTCCTGATGTATGCCAAGATAATGAAGATGATTAATGAAATTGTTACACTCCCAGATTCTTGTTCTAACTTGCTGTCTTTTAACTGGTTTCAAACTTGGATTCATCTGCACTGTTACCTGCAACACAGCCCTTGTGTTTAGCCGCAGAAGCAGGGAAATGGGAACATGCTTCACTGTCTTCAGAGATTGTTATGGAAGAATCCCACTGCAAAGTTGAACATAGTGAGCAGGCTAGCGGCAAGTGGCTAGTGATTCAGTCATGGGTTTTACTGAAGCCGACAGGGAGGTGACACAGGTACTAGTAGCTCACTTTCACATTTGGCTAAAGGCATGTTCCTTCTATGCCAGACTGCAATTATCCCACATGCCATAAAACAGGACTGGCAAAGATGGTGAAAGAATACATACTAGTACAAAGTGGTTCAAGGGGAATTAATAGATCTCATAATCTCTGTTATACTGCTTGTTTTTCTAAGTACTTTTACTCTTCCTCCAAGACTAAAATACAGCAGTTAAGTTCATTAAAAACACTTTCAGTTATAAACATTCGCCATTTTTCATTTCCTTTGCAACAGCACTGATCTGAAAAGTGTGTTTCCTTTCCCAGAGCTGTAAACATTTCTTTGAAGAAGAAAGTTTGCTCTTATAAAAGCAGGTTTAGTAATGTATGAGTGTGTGATTCTCTTCCCTCTGACAAGTATTTCGCTTCTCAGTGATGTTTTCTTTTCCAGAGATCTGCCCTGTACAGGGAATTTTGGATGTGGGAAGAAAAGAGCTCTTCACAATGCCTTATGGAGGCATTTTATATAATACCCACTGCGTGCCTTGAAAAGCAGTAAATAGTGCTGGGACATGGGTCAGCATTGGTATCATTGGATAATTCTTTTGAGAAATACTAGGAAACATCCAGTTTTCTTCAACTAGCTTTAATAAAAAGGTATGTCAGTGTAAAGCAGATTTATCTTTTTCTGGAAATTTGCATGGATTGCAATGAGATTTTAAAATGCTGCCTGTGTTAGAGACGACTGTATTTTCTTCTTGGGATCCTTATTCAGGAATGGTCTGAAACAGTGGGATAGTAGAGCTGGGAATCACCCGAGTTTCACTCCTGCATTTCCTTTCTGAGCTGTTATTTGCATTCTTTTATCCCTGTGTGGATCCTTCCTTGAGAAGAGCAAAAGACATAGCAAGGAGGAAAGGGGCACACAGCAGCTAGTCCAGCCATGGGACGGATAGTGTCCAACTGCTGACAGCTCTGGGAGATTGTTAGCATATGTATCTGTAACACAGAATAATGTGTGTACCTCTGCCCACCCAGCCTTGCGGCTTTATGCAGCACAGAGGCAGTTGCTGGATCTTTTCCTTGCTGTCTTTGTCCCTTGGTTAATGCTTCTAGAAGAGTCGAAGTGCACTGGAAGTACAAATCTTGAAGCTTATGTCTCACTGTAAAGCTTGACATATTCCAGCCCATACAAACTTTGCTTCTGTACTGTTCAGTGACCCCACTTGTTATCTGCTTTGTAACAGACCTGGAGAAGAGTCTAGGCACTCACACTGACGGAGATTTATGTTTCATTCAAGTCTGTAGCTCCCAAATGTGCAGAGATTCATTTGCCAGCAAGGATGTGTTGCGCCGCTGCCTGATCCAGGGCTGTTCTGGGGCCAAACACACCCTTAGAAACACCTTGTGTATGAATGATAAAAACAAAAACATGATTAGTTTCTTCAAACAAGAGCAGAACTAACCTTTTCTGGAACAAAAAACCATGCACTGTAGAGCTAAATGCTACTTTTATTTTTAACTCTGGAATGTTTGGAGTTTGTGATTGAAAATGAAATAACCTCATCATGGTTCATGGGCACATCTTGCACACGCGCATCATCGTTGTACAAACAAATCAGTTGTTCTGATAAGGAGAGAATTTAACAGCTACAGCCAAGACATCTTTCATGAGTAGCTCTGAAGAGAAGTACAAACTCATGATGTTGATCTGAAGTGTGAAAAACCTGTGTTCAGTTCCCTCCTATTCCACAGGTTTCTTCTGTGACTTTTGGCGAATCAGTTAATCTCTTGATGCCTCCCTTTAATATCTGTAAAATTGCTGTGAAAGTATTTTCCATCTTACAGCAATATTGTGGGGATCAATGCATCTAGGGTGTATTGCATTGCAAAGTAGCGATTAGATGCTGTGGTAATCGGGGTCAGGCAAGTACTTCAGACTGCAGGAACACAGAGGAGCTCCCCACATGAGAGGTCTGAATTTTGCCATTTTGTCTTGAGAGGGAGCAGGAGTGTGGGCTCTCTTCCATCTGTATGTAGTAGGTTGAACCTCTGTTTCTAGGATGTATTATTTCTCAACCACTGAGTCTGCACACTAAGTCTACGTGTAACAGGGCATCCTCTCAGCTAATTGCAAAACTCTGCTTAAAAAACAATAAAGACAGGCTGCTAAATCATCCTGCTGATTTTCTTGCAACATCCTTTTCTCCTCTGTTTCATCTGGAAACTCACTGACACTCAAATCTAAGAATTAATGCCAGTGATTTGCAAACCATTTAGTTATATAAAGGTTACCCATGTCTGTAAAACTAGTCTGCAATTCATTAGCTGGGCCAAATATATTTAATGATGCTTCATGTCACTGATGACATCACATCCTAGCCTAATTATGTGATTTTTTTTTTTAATTTTGATTTTTTTTTCCTAGCTAACATTGCTCTTTGTCCAAAAAAATGTTGTCATTAGCCCACAGTATTATTGGCTTGGTTTCCCTGAAAATGTCCTATGTAGGTAGGCAGGACAAAAGGAGAAAGCTGTTTCTTGAAAAAGGTGGGGGTTGGCTGTTCAGTGGCTCTCCATACAGCTCACGTTTATGTTAAGTACTGTGGGCAGAAAGAGATTCTGCTGAAAGCCTATAAATCCAGGCACTCACAGGTGTTCAGGTGCCTTATCTCCCCTTGAGGATTTAACCACAGACTGTTGATGGTCTCCTTAAATGCAAACTCTGATAGGTTAAGTTTCAGCACTAACAGCAGGGATTTCAACACATGAAGAAATGTTCAATACCTATGGATTTTGCTTAAGAAATGAAAAAGCTTTTACGCTTCTTGGAGAAATGTAAAGCTTGTTGCTTCTGTGGCCAGAGCATGTTCAGCTTGGGGAAAGGGTCCCTGATTTTGAGCTGACAGAGAGGTGTAAATGAAATCTGAATCCAAAAGTTTTCCAATAAAATCCATTGGCTAATCCTTTAGGGCTGGATAGGATGGGTCCATCTGGTGAGGTTAGTGACTCCCCAAGTGCAGCTGCTGCCTGCACGAGAAGAAATGTGTCTGTAGTTCTCCTAGGTTTCAGCTAGGGAAGTGGATCGGTTTGAAAGTAGAGCAGGAGCCTCAGTAAACCGTGCTTGGCAACTTCTGCTTAGAGCGTGTGCGGAATCTTTCCAAATGTTCCTGCATAAACCCATTGACTAATTCCCTTCTTCAGCCATATATAGTCTTTTTACCTCTGAATCTAATAATGTATTTACTTTCTTTCTCAGTAACAGCTTAGGGATTTAAGAGGCCAAGAGCCATTTTCAGAAGAGATTCTTCAGGCCACATTCAGCCAATATGTACTCCCTCTGCCTACTATTTGCTGTTGGTTGAATGTGACCTAGAGAGATGCCTTATGGATAGGAATCACTAGGCATTGATTTTTTTTAAAAGTAAAATTTAGACTGCTTGGGCCTTAAGAACATAATTTTGATCAGCTTTCACTGAGATGTGTGCTTCTAAGAGCTTAGGCCACCTTTAGAAATGGGAGTCCAAAGTGAGTTATTTTCAGTGATGTGCCAGCATTACGACTGTGTATGGTATGCCTGTTTGAACACACTCAAAATATTCAGGTTGACCGTGACCCTGGTTTACTGGCCATGGGCAAATGCTAAATGTATTTTTGTTGGTTTTGAGCATGAGTAGTCTCCAGTGAGTGATCTGCCGCTCTTTGCACTAGACACTGAATATGCAACCAAATGAAGAAATATGTCCTGTCCTGGTGCAAAGGACAGGAGAGCTCAGGTGTGCAGAGGAGAATGGGCAGGCGTGGGCTGGGTGGGTGGGTTTGAAGTTAATGGCAAGAGTCTTACAGTCATGAGACAGTCATGGCTAGGACTGATACATAATAGTGATACTGTTTATGCCCACATTTGCTGTTTTCTAGGTGGTAAGAAGGACTTCTTGCCATCCTTCCATGGTAATTTTCTGAATCTCTAATAAAATGCTAAAAGGACTGAATCTGTAGCTTTTGCCAGTTACATCAGGAAATAATTGGTTCTGGTAAATAATAAATAATTTTGCATTTGTGAGTTTGGTTGCCAGCCAGGTAGACACATGCTTCCTCTTGCCTTACAGCCAATCCTCCACTTAACTTGTTCCTGAAAGGGCTTGGATCACTGATGCACTGCTGCGTGCTTTCAGGAATAGCCTCCCCTTTCAGGCTGTGGCAGGGTCTCCCAGGCAGAGTGCTCTGGCTGGCCCCTTTCTTTGCATCTAACTGCATTTAAGTGCAAAGAGCTGATCCAAAGCATCTTGAAGCCAGCCTTTCCCCTGCTCTTGCAAGTGTTTAAATTGTTCTGTTTGAATACTGAAAAAATTATCATACTGTTTCAAGGGTGCCTAGGCTTTGCTTTCTGTCCCCTGTGGCAGCCAGCTCCAGCTCAGAAGTTTCCTTACTCCAGGGCATGATTCAACAGTCTTAGAGATTTGTGACCCTGTGTCCAAAGCCAGGAAACTGTATTTGAGCCAAAACCACTGGCATCACTGCTGAGAGTTAATAAATACATTCATTCCTGTAGTACATTTTTATTGGCATGAGTGAGGCTTAATACATACCACCTTGTTTTCTCTGTGCCTGAACAAGGAAAGTTGTGCAAGTTGGACTTACCAGTGATTAAGAGACCTAAGCAAGCTGGACTGATAAGATCATAGATTTTATGACCACTATGTGTCATTATATCATCTTATCTGAGCTCCTGTGTAGCACAGGCTGTAGAGCTTCATCCTGTATCCTTCTTAAGCCAATGCATGTTGTTAGAGTGAGACTTTTCTCTAGAGACTACCAGTCTTTACTCTCTGGATTTGAGTTCTTGTGGGCATGCTGCAGAATTACAAGCAGCTGGCCTGTATCATATCAGAGCTTCTAGACAACTTCTATTCCTGGTTCCAGATGTGATGTTTCTGATACTTCTGCAAAAAACATGCAGAAGTAAAGAAGTTAAAAATACCTTTGAATTGTCCTGAAACCAGTCCCTCGGGGTGCACTCCTTGCACATGGAGTGCCTCCTTCCAAGAGCCCATCTCCAGCCCCACAGCTGTCTCTCCCTCCACGTGTCTCCGCTGCTTGCAGCTGCTGCTCTTTCTTAAATATGTCTGAGCTGGGGTACTGGGGGCTCTTCTGATGGGCTGATGCTTTGGGGCGTTTTGGGTGGTTCCACCAGTTTCACAGCTGGCTGGGCACTGGCTGTGACCAGCACCTGGCAGAGGCACCACTGCAGCCCCAGCTATCAAAACCTGCATGCATGCGCAGCGCAGCACTTAGGGTGAGCTGATGGGGTGCTCATGCATGGAATATTTGGGTCCTCAAGCATAAATTCCTTGGTCACTCATGCATGTACTGATTGGGCACTCATGCATAAAATACATTCCTCAAGCATAAGTTATTTGGGTGCTCATGCATGAAGCATTTGAGTGCTCAAGCATGACCTGATAGGGCATTGAAGCATATACCAATTAGGCACTCATGTACAAACTAATTGGCTGCTCATGCATGTACCAGTTGGGCACCCATGGATAAACTAATCATGTGCTCATGCATGAATTAATTGTGCACTCATGAATAAATTAATTGACTGCTCATGCATAGACTGTTTAGGCACTTGTGTGTGTACTAATTGGGCACTCATGCATTAATTTATTGGGTGCTCATGCGTGAACTACTGCAGCATTCCTGCATAAACTAATTGGGTGCACATGGGTGAACTAATTTGGCACTCACGCGTGACCTGATAGGGTGCTCGTGTGTATTATTTTGGCACTCATGCATGAGCTAATTGGGTGCTCTTGTGTAAATACCATAAACCCCGCAATTTATGCCCAATACTCCCATTCCTGTGCCTTCCAAAACCTTTAGCACTTTGGGTGGTTTGGAATTGAGTTTGGATTGCGCAATTTTAGGCCTAGAGCTGAGTGGGGCAGTAATTAGAAACAGATGGCACAAAAGAAGAGCTCCTTCTCTTGCAGAGATTAATGACCATCAGTTATATATTCTGTGCCATCCTAGAACATCCTCCCAGCTCACATAGTTGCTGCTCCTGTCCTTGCCCTTTGTAAACACCAAATTCCCTTTGTCTGTTCCAGATCACTCTGCTGTTCTCCCCAAGCCTCTTTGTTTCCTTCATAGCCTGTAGTGTTAGAGCTCACATTCATTGATTTCTTTACAGAGAGTAACTTTAGTAAGTAAACTAAGCTGTACCTGTTTCTTTCCTCGTGTCCTTAGGTCTTTCTCAGGTAGTGGGTGCGCCTCTGTGCTGGCTGAAAATTACTTCTTTTAATCATGAGACTGACATTCATTCAGTGTGAGGCCTCATCCCCTAAAGGAATGCCGATTTATAAAGGGAATCAGCACCCCTGAGACAAGTCAATCCAGCACTCTTTTTTTTAGTGTGAAGCATCTGTCAACAACAAAAAATTGGTGGTAGAATTAGATTAAGTCCTTACCTTACCTTACCTTCCTTAAGACCACTGCCACAGCTAGGATGAAATTAAAATACTGGTTGCAGTACAAGCCATCATGGTAAATACATACTGAATATGTCATGTAAGTACACATGTGCAAAACACATGACTATGGCTCAGGCTGCCATCACTAGATGGCACTGTTACATACACACCGGTTCTTCCATCCTTTGTGGTGTTGCTGTAGGGTGGATGCTCTTTTGGGAGAACTAGCAAACAGCAAAAGAGTTGCTGTTCCCTTAATTTCTCTACGTAGATTCAGTTCTTGTGATAGAGAGCTCCCTGGGGAATGGGCAGTCGTGCTTGAGTTTTTTTGCGGGCTCTTTGTGATAGTTTCTCTTCGAAGACTAAGAGTGTAACCAAAGTCAAGTTATACTAAAAAACCAACCAACCAACCCCCCTTCCCAGACGTGATGGCACCACCTTCTTTTCTAAAGAGAAATTAATCTGTGGATCAGCGGGTGTGAGGCGGAGCTGGTTTGTCCACTTACTCATACAGGCGTGTGTACATGCAAGTTGGTTACCTGCACAACGACAAAACTGTACTTCTGATGCTGGACACAAGTTTTTATTTCTGATTTCCAGGAACAAAAATTCAGATTTTGCTACCATACATGTATACGATTCCTGCTGACATCAGTAGGTAGGTTTTTGTGTAGAAAATGTTGTGGGCAGCATACATCGAATTTCATGTTTTATTGGTCTTAAACCAGCAGCACTGCCCTGTTGGTCGCTATTGTGTATTTCCAAGTGGCTGATATTGTGGTTTTGAGGCTTCATGCAGGAGCCTGATTGGAAAAAAGGCACAAATAAGATACAACAGCTGTCTATGGCCTCTTGTCCTGAGCTCATGTGGTGCAATTTCAGCAGTCCAGATCTACAGAGCTTTTACAGCAATATAAAGAAGGACGTAATAGACCAGCTCCACCCAGGACATTTCATTCCAGAAATACGAGGGTCAGAAGTTTCAAACAGGCTCATTGCTGCATTTCAGAAGTAGATGAGAAGACTGCAACTGTGCTCTAACTATGTGCAGCAACTGGGAGAGCCCTGACACTGGCCCTGGAGCCTGGTTTGGCTTCCTGGGGCTAGTGGGGGGCTTGATACACTGCTGGCTGTGAGGGGCAAACTGCAAGGAGAACCTGGCTGCCTTGGTTAGCACAAGGACAGAGCCTGCACTGCCCGGTGTCTGAGATCTTCCCCTCCCTTTGGTTGCTCATTCTTGCCAGCTGCTTTAGGAAAGCCAGCATCCGTGTGTGCCTGGCCTCTTTTAGCAGCAGCATGTTCTTCTGCCAGTTTCAAGTGACATGTAATCATGGCCTCTTAGTCTGTGGGATTCTCCTTGTAAAAATAAAGAGCCTTGGTTGTGTCCAAGGCAGAGCCTCATTGCAGTTCATCTTTTGGACGGATGCTGCACTGCAAGTGTCAGTACATAACTTGTGTGTGCAATGGAGCACATAGAGTAAAAATGTGTTAGGGCAAGGCTTTTTTTTTTTTTTTTTTTTTAAGGGAATTCTTGGTGTCCTTTCCAGTCTTTTGCAGTGACTCATTGTGAAACTTCAGGCAAGCGTGTTGTCTTCCTTAGTTTATGCAGGCATGAAACAAACATGCAAACAGTATTTATCCGATGAACAAACTCCCACTGGAGCGAGACCCCAGCTTCTGTTTCTGACTCTGCCATTGATCACTGCAACATCTTAATGTGTTGGACCTCAGTTTATATATTGATAAAAGGCAGGTAAAAATATTAACTCCCTAGCAGGTGCATTTGGAATTAATAAGTAGTTGTAAAGCACTTTTAGACTCATCAGTATGAGATAGGTTATCCTGGAAAGTGTTGCGATTCATTCTGGTCCCCTGATGCATTCCCCTAAAGTCCAGTCTGGATTTTGCACTGGGGAAGGGACTACAGGGAGAAGGTGGGCAGATGGCTTCACTTTGCC
Source organism: Fregata magnificens (assembly GCA_013389945.1). Taxonomy (NCBI): domain Eukaryota; kingdom Metazoa; phylum Chordata; class Aves; order Suliformes; family Fregatidae; genus Fregata; species Fregata magnificens. The sequence continues at coordinate 29,720 of WAAD01029617.1, forward strand.
TCCCGCATTAGAGGGTGCTACCTGCTTCTCCTGCAGCTGCATCACCCACTGCGTTGGACCAGACCCTTCAATCATTTATGGCATTGTACGGTGGGGCAAAGTCCAGCCCAGCCAGGTCTGAGCTCAACTGAGGCCCCCAGTTGCTACCCTAGTACAAATGCTAAAATGATCCCCTGCGCTGCATCAGAGGGCATCTGTGCGCTCTGCAGGGCTGGAGCCTCAGTGTCTACCAGATTGCTGCCAGCTAACTGGAGAGGTAGTTGAGTAAGAAAATCAAGTGTTATTTTCATTTGGTAAACGGAAAACATGGAGCAGCCCTTCCCATGTTTGTTGGTCCCCGTTCAGATTATTCATTTTCACACCATTAAAACATGAACGTAATTCCTGCCCTTTAAACTAATTCATGTAAAAACTTTTCCTCCAGCCACTGTGTAGTCTCTTAATGAAAGCTGGGACTGAGTAAGCCAAGGATGGAAATTAAAGCATTACCAAAGTGCTCTACTCAGTGCTGCATTCCTGAGGTGTCTTATCTGATCCTGTACAATTGCCACAGGCCTTTCGGGGCCGGATTCTTCTCCGCTCTGTGCTGAGCTTAGGCAGCAGCTGCCTGAGCAGAGGTGGCAGCTTTCACCAGCGTAAGGCTGGTGCAAGCCAGGAGAGAATCAGACCCGCTTCCTCCTTCCTGGCAGGAATGAACTGCACCACTTGAAGAGCAACCTTAATTGCTGCTGAATCAGTTAGGCCATCTTTAATCAAATCCACCCCTCCCCAGCTTTGACATGTGATTTTTATCTTCTTCCCTGTCAAAAGTATTTAGTTATATTAATGGCTTTCCTGGTATGAGCCAACATGGTTTTTAATCTATTTGAATTTGGTAATTCTTTCTCTTACACTAGGAATAACCCCATCATATTTGCAAACCAGAACTACCCCAGTTTTGTCCCAAGTTTGCACAGTGAAAAGGACAAGTTACCTGCACAGGCACCTGTCCGTTGTTCCTTTGCTGCTGGCCTGCCGTCAGGGGCTGCCACTAAGTCTCGTGTGACTTACAGCAGTGTAAACTCTGAAAGCCTTGTCCTGGGGACCTGCTGGCAGTCCCCCGAGATGATGTCTCATGGCCAGAGGGAAATCGAAAGGGCAAGAACTAGCAGGAAGTCCCAGTTCCTCCTTCACTGCTGAGCAGTGGGACAGTGACTGTCCTTATTCGGAGCAAAGTATGAAGTTACAAGCTAGCCCAGAGTAAGTTATTACTCAGCAAAAATAAACTTATAATAATGTGTCCATCTGCATTTATAGATAGGAATTTAACATGAAGCTAGACCAGTTAAAATAACTGGAGCTGCCCCTGGCTGCTTGAGGAGTGACAGCGATGCTGTGTGGGAGCAGATGCTCCCAGGACACTTGGGCACAAGTGAAAAGAGACAACAGAACCCAGGAGTGAAAAAAGACACTTTATGCAGCTGATCCTTCTGCAGATGCAGGGTTGTTTTGCGCCATGTGCTTTCTCGTGCTTTGTTGAGTTTAATTTTAAACATCCCAGTTGATAGGGCTTCTGTGGTTTCCCTGGGGAACTCGTTCTTTAGCCTACCCTAAATTTCCCTTCATCTTTATCTTAGATCTTCCCTTTTTAAAGCACACTAATGAAGTGAAATACTCCTTTCCCTTCTCCCTGTCTTTCTTATGATATTAAAATATATTCTTCTGCACCTGGGTTGGCAAGGAGGGATTTAAATCCATTCTGCAGCCGTGCTGGAGCACTGAAGAAACGCGTAACTTGATGGGAAAGGGTTTGTAATAAACCCCCTGTAACTGCAGCCAGTTGTACACTCAGATACGGGCTTGCCTTTATAGGTCTCATCTTTGCTGTTTTGTTTCCTCTCATCCTTCAGTGTCCCAGTGTATCCTGTGCCATCATAGAAGAACAGTAGGAAAATAGGTATTCTCCAGAATTTTCAAACATCACAGGAGCATTCAGAGCAGAGGAGTTTCTGACAGGACTGTGTGTCATTAGAGCAGAGGCAGATAGGATTTCATAACCGACCAGCGCAGGGAACCTCCAGGAATGGGGCTTAGAAAACAACATGCCAGTGGATATTAACCTCTTCTAATCGACATCTGCTTCACTGTTAGATGTTAAGTTTATTTTACTAGAATGGCACAGAAAAAGGGAAGGTTTTTTCTGATCTTCTAGGCTACGCTAAAAAAATTGAAAAAAGAAATTACTGCAATTGATTGAAAACAAAATATTTTTTCTGTGACATATTAAATAATAAATAAATAGACAAAATGTTTTGTTTACAAGCTTTTCGATCTTTTAGGTTTTTTTAACAAGAGTGAACTGAATATTGACCTGGATATTTTGAACTGAAAAATTGGAATGGTTTAATTTTTCTGGATTTTCTTTTCATATACTTTCTCCCACTTTTGAAATGCTTTATACAAGCATTTGTGGAAAAGTTACGCATCATATTTCAGAATGGCCTGATCAGATTTAAAAAAAAAAAAGCTCCTTTTTTTTTTTTCCCATCTCTGATTTTAATAAAAAACAAAATTGAGGTTCTTATTTGCATAGAGATAGAAGATCCAAGGGAATGTTGGTTTTAACGTTGCATTTATGCATTTTTCTTTCAAAACGTCTCAGAGTGGAAGGGAAACAATGTAGGGAATAAAAGAGAACAAAGGCTCAATGCAGAAACGAGCATGATGACAGTGCAGTGAGGCAGTTTATGACCAGAATTGTTCAAACAGCTGGAGATTGTATTACACTGTTTATCATGTTTAAATCCATGTCAAAATGACATATATTGTGGAAGTTTTTGTGTGAGATTGTGAACTAGGTATTATGTGAAAAAAGTCAGCCATATGTTATAATATTCTTCCGGGGACAAGAAATCTAGCTGAGAATAAAGGGAAGGGTGAGTTCAGTAAAGAAGTCATCTTCTCTTGAGACAGAGGTGACAGTATGGGCTGCATACAAAATACTTGTGTGGTTTGCAGAGCTCCATGAATCATATAATTTAGTTGACTTTTTTCCCCCACTTTTAATCTCTTTGTAGAATATTCTTGGGTTTGAGGTCTTTTTTTCCCTAATTTTGTATTTTTTTTTTCTAATTTGAGGGGGGGAATCAGTTCCTTCCCCTTTACATTTTCTTCAGTCTGTGACAATCCAGAATGAACGTACCTGTGGCTGGCTGCCTGGGAGTCACGTGTGTCATTTCTGTTTTCCCTAACTCAGAGAGACTTATTCTTGTCATCACATTTTGCTTGTGAACACTTCCAAAATTTGCAAGTCAGCAGAAGACTGAGGCACGGCACAGACCTCCCCTGGCCTACTGGACAGATTGAATTTCACCCACTAAATATGTTTCAAACTGCGCGAATTCAAGCAGCTCACAATTTCTGTGGTCATTTGTGCTAATAAAGTTTGACAGCCTGAATGTTAATGGAAAGTAAACAGGAGAGGGGGTGCTAACAAGGTCATAATGAAGCTCACATTTAAATTGAATTGAAATGAATATATGAACACTCATGAGAAACAGTTTGTCTTTCTCCTCTAGGCTGTAGTGCAGCATGTGGTAGCAATGGGCAGTTTGTGAGTGGCAGATAAAAAGGAAGCTATAGCTATTCTGCAAGGACAAATTATAGCTAGTTTAATAAAGAAAACTGAAGCTAGAAAAGAGGGAAGCAGGGGAGGATGCTTCTTTTCAGGAGCCCACCCGTCATGGCAGCTCACTCTTGCCCTCTCATTGCTGTGACTCCCAGCTAACCACACTTATGTCTCCAGTATAATCCCTATTGATTTCAATGGCACAAGCCTGCAGGGAAGCACTGATCTGGGATCAAATTTTACCAGATGTGAACGCTCGCAAGTCCTCTTAAATCTGATTTTGAACTCAGGATTGCTTCCCTTCTTGCAGGAGGGGGCTCAGCCGAGATCAAGCTGGCTAGCAGATCCTTTAAAGAAGTCTTTTCCTATTGCCATGGTCAATCTTTTAATTTATTCTATTTTAAATAACAGCTGAATACAGACAAATGAGTTATTTGCATTCTCTCTCGCGCGTGCATACAATGAATATGTCATAGCCGAGGAATTGGGCTGACTTCTCCAAAGCTGTTGGCTCTTTCTTTCCAGGCGTGCTTTCCTAATTCCAGATGGATAAGAGAACAGTGGTGTGCAAGGAACCATCCCCCTCCTTCCCCTCCTCCCAACTTTGGCATAGTTGCGTTTATTGCCTGTGACTGAGGGAGTTTCAATATCCTTGCAAAGTTCTGTCTGAGGAAACCCAGCGAACAGAGCATTATTGGTGCAAAACCCTGTGTAACCATCAGATGCTTTTCTGTGACTCAAAAACATTTCAGACTCTTTTGTAATAAATGTAAATGGCAAACCAGAGGTCAGGGATGGTCTCAAGGGCAAAGGCTTGTGTCTAATCTTTATTTTCTCTTTATGAGCTGCTGTAACAACTTTGAAGGTATGAAAGAAATCAGCAGAAATGTGAGACAAGGCAATCTTATTAGGAAACTGGTACATAGCTTCTCAGACTTGTTCTTTGACCTCCTGTGAAACAACTATGGGGCCACGATCCTCAGATGGTGCAAAAGCATAAATGTAGCCGCGGATTTACTTTAGCAGGGATTTAGTGTTTCTGTTCAATGATAGCTTCCCTCCCCACACCAGAAGATGCTTGCAGCAGAATTTTTCAGCCATTTTAATCTTGGTTTTAATATAATGGTTCTCTTTACATATTTTTCAAATGACTGTAGAGATGACAAATTGCTTGAGCTTAGCATTTCTGGATGTCTTCAGGAAATGGGGCCAGTTTATAAGATAAAGGTTTTGGTCTTGCAGTGATCTTTAAAGCTAATCCTCATAAGTCTTCTTAGGAATCTGCATAGATGGGGGCAATTTTGGGTTGGACTCTTGGTTCGATGGCATTACGTTCTTACCTTTACAAAAGCAGGGTTTTCACCATTTAAAGATCTCTTGATACTGTTTGCAAGGGTGGAGATAATAGTGCCAGTTTGTTAGGTTGAATGCTCAAGTTTTTTAATAATCTGCATATTTCACTAATGCCCTGTATACCTGCATGACTTTTTGGCTTGACAACCAAAAAGTTAATGGAAAAAAACCCCTGAATTCCTTTGTGTCCAACAAGATATTCCATTTACCACTTCACCCCACATAAGATGTTTCATTTTGGGGCTGTTGCACCTGGGGGGTGGGGGGTGGAAAGCAAGATTTGCAAAGCTGCCAAAGGCAGAGGAAATGCTGGCACTTGCTCTGTACTGTGACTAACTGGATAAGATGCTCAGCTGCAATGTGGGAGCCCCAGGTTTGATCCCCTTCTGTTTAAAAGATGTCCTAATCTACCCCTACCAGACTGGAAGTCCTTTCAAGGTGGGGGACTCGCTTAGGCTCTCCCCTGTGCTCCACTTTGTGTAATACGCTGGGACATGAAGAGAAAGGACTCTGCAGTCTTGTGTAATGGCCAGCCAAGGATGAATGCTGTCCTCAGTCCCCTCCACTGGCCAAAACTGGGCAGCAGATTCATCCTGCAGCCAGATATTGTTTCCCAGCAAACAAAACGTTTCCCAGCAAGTTCGCTGTGTACCAGAAAGAGATTTTATCCATTTCTCACTGAGGCACTGCATGCCTGCTGCAGTTGATGCTAAGTTTCCCAAACCATCCCATGCTGTTCAACCACATTAAATATTGTGCTGAAGCTAATTAAGCTGACAGTTTGGGAATGTTTTTATTAACTTTGCTTGCTGAATTTCCTTCCCCCTTGGACCCTAGCTCTTGTCAGTAACTTTCAAAAACTCATTCAGAACATTTTTCCTTTATCGTGTTCACATTGGTGTTAGCCTGTAGGTTGATACTGGAGTTATTGCCTGTATTAGTAGTATAAAGGAAGAGTGGACATCTAAGTGCTTAATCTAGTTTAATCTAGAGGGATGTGACTGACAGGCCTTTACAACACTTCCTTAAGGATGGGAGATTATTGAGTGTCTGACACATTTAATTCTCCTTTAGCTGAATATCCATGCAGCAGGCATTTCTGACAGTGCTCCAGGCATCCCTCCCTGCCGCAGAGTGTCAGGAGGGCTGGGGCAGGTCCTGTGCTCCTCGGCTTGGGCCAGTCCCTATAAAACACCAAAGCAGAAGAGCCCCGATGCATGGGGCAGTGTGCAGTGCAAACCTGCAGCCAGGGCCAGTTGTTTGCCATGACAGTTTCTGACTTGGAATTTTCATTTTTAGGGTTCTTCATATTTTATGTGTAAAAATGCATTTGAGAAAAAACCCACTCCTGTCGGGCTTTAGGCTGCAGGTCTAAGAATCGAATGCTCAGGAAAAAAGTCTGAGCTGTTCCATAAATACATCTTGGGGACCTTCAGCTCCCTTCAGGCTGGTTCCTATGCCAGGAAGAAAAATCGTTGCAGGCCTTAAATCTGACGAAATTCTTCCGTTGTTTCTGTGTGAGGAAGTGGTTGAAGTGACAGAATCTGGTCAGTCTGTAAAAGCTGTTCCAGTCATTGATGAAGGGCCAATCCTCATGAAATCACTGAGAACTTTTTCCTTTGGGGTGATAAATGGTTAAGTCCTTGAAAAAATATCCCATACTTTAAAAAATGCCCTCTGAGCATCAGAGCAAAAACAGGCGAGGGTACAGTGCTGCGTGTGCTGCAAGTCCCCTGTGAGAGCAAAAGGGAGACAAACACATTGGGGGACTGGTGAGGGATGGGAAGGGTATCTAAATATGGCACAGTAAGTCCATTTATTTTCTTGTCACCCCAGATATATTAAGCACTGGCACCTATAGCTGACAGATAAACAAACTGTGCTCTCTTTTAGAAAATATGTGAACAGGGTTGCTCGTTGTCAGTCTTGCAGGAAAAAAAAAATAAACACAGATGTATATTGGAGAGGGATGGAAATGCTCCGAATTCTCCCAGCTGAAATCCAGGCTTTGAGAGGAACCAGAGGAGGGACTCTCCCTGGATGTCATCAGTAGCAGCAGCGTGTGGGCTGTGATCCTCTTATTTAAGGACTTGAGAAAGTTAGGAGGAGGACCTGGCATGCTCCTTACTTCATTCATAGGCTTTTCTGTCTCCTAAACGCTACCGATTTCTTTTCCTCCCTACTCTGATCCTTCTTGGGCTTGATCCCTCTTGGGCTGCGGTAGCAGAGAGGATGTCAATGACATGTGAGCTGCCAGCCCTATTTTTCTACATTTTATACTGGTATATAACTTTGAATTTGAGTGGGGAGCTGCTCTGTGAGCTTTGAGACTATGTGGCTGTTAAAGAAAAATGTTGGATATAAATTTAGATTTTGTTAATCCTGTATATGAAATAATGATTTTCTAAGTGACAAGAGTATACTAATTATGAATTACTTCATTAGGCAGCAGTTTTAAGAGAACCCAAAACACCACTCAAATATGTCTAGTAAAGAATGACCTAATTAGCAAACCCTGCTGTCTGCCTTGTACCCATCACTGGGAAATGTTAGGATTTTTAAAGTTAAAATGTTAACTTGAGCTGTTAACTGTGTGTGCTCCATAGACAGTTCATGGTGCCACATCTCAATAACTGTGAAGGATCAGTTCTGCCCAGCCAAATAGCAAGGGGACAGAAGGTGGATTTGTCCTGTTGTTTCTGTGTCGCAGTCAGGTGTGTCTAGGAGGGCCAACACATGTTGGCAAAAGCAGGGCAGCTGGCTCTGGTGCTCTTCTGAGCGTGGCCTCAACCTCTGGCGCCTGCTTGCTGCGGCTGTGCCGGACTCTGCGCCTCCTCCCAGGCCTGTGCCAACATCTTGCAGCTCAAATCTACTTACTCATTCCTCCTCTAATGACATAATTAGCTTTCCACCTACTGCACTATGCCAGCAAAGCTCAGTTATCTCATTATTGGTTTTAATTGGTGTTGTGCTAATACTTAGATGTCCCTGTCACAAGTTAGATCCTATTTTTTTAACTTTTTTTTGCCTGAAATGGGGGGCAGCTGTGCAAGAGCAGCCATAAACACCCAGAAAATTATTTTGCTTCTAGCTTTCCTGTAAAATCTCAAATGGCAGAGATTTGTTTTGTTTGATCTGTTTGTTTGCAGGGAGAGAATCTTGTCTTGGCTATGTTCTGATAAATCCAAAACCTCCAGAAGAAGAAAGTTTCTGTAATGAAGTAGAATATGCACAATAACTCCTCGATAGTTCTCATCAGGGAACTTCTGCCAGTATTTTGAGATCCAAAATAAAATTCCCTGCACACTGGTATTTTTTGTTTTATGTCAATGTTCACAAGTTCCAAACAGGTTCTCTATCCCCATGTGCCAGATGCTGTATAAACAGTAGGGAAAGAGTCAGCCCAAGCAAGTTTACAATCTAAATAGAAAACAAACTGGGATTAAGCAAAACTTTGGAGAAGTTAGGGATTCCCATTTATGAGTGATTTTTTTGTGTGAGGTATCTGAAGCTCCACATCCAGTTATAATTATAGTAATGATTAATTTTATTATTGTTTATCCTACAAAAATTATAGGATCAGTTCTCGGATCTTATCATGAGTGCTGCATTAATTAGTGTTATTTGGAAAGTCCCAGCACCTAGAGTTAAGACGTTGCTTAAGACTCAGCTTTCATATAAAAAAACCCACTAAGTTTCTTGTCTTTGTGGTTTTTGAAGGAGCTTGAAAACACGACTGAGATGTTGAAAAAACTCCCAATTTGTGATTTTAAGAAGTCTGACTCATGACTTTTTAAATGTCTAGTGTTAGAAATATTGGTAAAATGCTCATGAGAGAAATCCAGCCTAACATGAGGCTCATGAATCCTTGTTGCATAATAGGATTTTCATTGTTCTGCCTTCGAGTTTATTTTGTACAGAGTCATGCTGAAATGGGAGCCTCCCGTTTCAAACCTGTACAAAAGTGAAGTGCCAGCAAACAAAGCAGTATTTAATTTCAGCTGCTTTGGTTTCTCGAAGCCTTGCTGCCTTGCTTGTAGAGGAGGTGGGACTTCTCGGAGGCATATGCGTTGAGTTTTTGAATCTGCTGAGTACCGAGCCTGAGATCTGGGGAGCTCCTGAACATCGAGAGCTGATATCAGAGGGTCAGATTGTGCTGATCCTGCTGCTCCCGTATGGCTCATCCAGCGCTCAGCAGCCGGGCACGTCCCTGCGGGAGGTTCTGACCCCTGGTCTGGACAGGAAGCTGGCAGACGGCTCGCTGCAAGGTGTTGAGGGGAAAATAGATTAGTCTGAGACAGAGCAAGTCTCAGAGCTGTCATGGTGCTTTAAAAAATAAAGCCTGAGGTAAACAAAGCAACACGCCTGTTTCCACGCAGTCTGTGGGATTGCTGCCGCCAGCCTTTCCGACGGGCTCAGGAATTCCACTTATTTCCTACCCCAGCTCCTCTCTGCCTCCCAATGTTGACCAAGACTCCCCACGTGGCCAGGCGCATGGCAAGCATTAGGTCCTGCCAAGGAAACTGAGGCACCAGAGGAGAAAGCACTCAGAAACACCCGCCTGGGCTCTGTCCCATGGCAAGGCGGTGGCAGGCTGGGGACTTGGATACGGCTTGCAGTTTCTTACCTTAATGCTTGATCATGATTCCTTGGTTTATGTACTATTAGTACCATATGATTTGTATTTCAAATCTTTATATTTCAAATTCATTAAACATCAGATCATGTAATACTTCTGAGATAACTGGATGGGGTTTGTCTTTTTTTTGTTGCTGCTGCTGCTAAGATGGTGCCCTAGGCAGGACTGTGCTGGCTGAGGAATTGGAAACAGCCACAGCTGCAAAAGACTGAGCAAGTTTAGCAAATATATGACAAAGAAAAGGAAAGAAAAATGCCAGAGCTACAGGGGAGCACAGGTGTGATCACATCACTGCTTAATTAGAGACTTCCAAGCATGATCATTTCCAACAGAAATCTTTTTTACTTTATTTTTTGAATGAATAAATAATTGGCACCCCTGATGTGGAGCACCCGTGTGACTGGCAGCAGGACTGCTGGGCTGCTGCCCTGCCTGCCCCTCTCAAAGTTATTGCAAGGAAATGAGGATTTTCTGCCCCCTACTCTGATTTTGCAATTCTTTTATTAATTGGATTTGACTCAAGACAGATGAAATTGAAGCTGGCTTGCCACTCATCTACCCTTTAAGCTCTCCAAACAAAGCATACATGATACATATCTAATTTTTTTGCACGTTTCTTGTTAAAAGGATGGATTTCACCCTATGTGGCACACTAGGGTTAATAAAAAACAACCCCCAAACCTAAGCCCTCCCAGCAAGCTTTCTGGTGTTGTCCCCTGTAGCCAGGCTGTACCTGTTGCTGGAGAGCATGCCAGCCACGGCTCACTTCCTCGGATGGAAGAGACGCAATTTCTGCCAGAAGAACTACAAAAATAGCATCCTCTTTAATCCCTGGCTCTGATTTCCACCATGAGTGACCGTTAGCCATGAAAATACCAGCAAACTTTATTGGCAGTAAAAAATAATGTATATTATGTGAAAACCAAAAAAGGCAAGAAAAAAATGTTATGGGACCATTAAAAGGTCCACAAGGAATCCTCGTTTCATGTTTGCTTTGGGAGTTTCAGCTGCTCTGATATGTATACTGTCTTACTGGATGCCTTGCACTACTTTTTATAGAAGATGAAGCAATTGCTTCTGGAAGAGTTATTCCTAGAGTCTCTTAAAATATTGTCATTTGGGTGACAGCAGCAATTCAGTAATCATTTTTGCCTTTAAATGGTCATATTAATTTGGTGTTCCTATTAAAACAACAGGACTTTCTTGCGGGGTTTAAGCGCTTAATTATTAATTGCAAGTGCTCCATAGTTAGCTAAGGTTATGTGTAAAGATAAATTTAATGTCTTTAAGACCACCACTATAAATTAGATTGGCTTGAGAACTTGAGGTAAATTGATAGAGTTTCTAAAGGGGAGGGGGTCCATTTCCTGTCCAAACCTCTTTCTCCTTCATTCCTTGCCCTCTCGTTTCCTAAGCGGTTTTTAGAATTTTGAAAGCATAACACATTAAAAAAATAGACTTTTTAATTGGGAAAGATTTTCATTGAGAAATGGTCTTTTATCTAAAATAATAAATTCACTAAAATGCATTTTTCTTCAAAACTGGATGTTTTATATTTTTTTGACTGTAGTTTAATTTTTCATTTAAAATGTTATCAAAATCTGTAGATATTTTCCATTATAGCAAAATATCATTAACATTTTTACATAATATATAAGTTTAAAGAAGAGCAAAGAAAAAGTGAAAAATCCATCCATTTCATACACTGAACAACTTTGACAATTTTTGATTAAATAGTCTTAGGTTTTTGCCCATCCTGATTGTAATACATCCTGAGGCAGAAAGGGGAAAATCAGAACATAAAATATGTATCAGAGTTCTCCTTGTTTTGTTAGTGTAGCTCCAAAAAGATCTAAAATACTTCTAAATTCTTCTTTTTAATAAGTCCGTATAGAGGCGTGGTTACTATGAAAATAAATTAATCGAGCTCACGCCTGCTTCATTTACGTAGCCAGATTCTTTCTTTGGTCTTGAAACTTTGCTCCGATCATGTGTCACCTGTCCATGTAACCAGATAGGCAACTTAATACTTCGTATTATGCTATGATGAATCATAAGATGATTCAAAGATCTATTTTGTTATTACATACTATGTTTAAAAGAGGGAAGGGGCACAAGCTCAATTTAGTGTCTGTTTTCCACTCACTACCAGTTGATGCAAATTACAGTTACTTCTATTTGATTCTTTCTTTTACTACTGACTTGAGACGTGTGTGGGTGATCTTCGGTGTTGCACCCACTGACATAGCAGTGATTTACATGGGGCATCTCTCATTGGTTTCAGTGGAGCTCTGGTGAGAACTGAACGATTCCTTTGACTTTCTTCATCCTGGGGGCAAAGCCAGGGGTGGTGGTGGTGGGAGGTGGTTAGAGTTTGCAGGTGGGCCACCTACCCCACGTTGGGAGCCTTGTCAGGGAACAGAGTTGCCATCCTTGTCCTGAATACCTCTATTTTGTAGCAGCCCGCATCCATTTTCCTTTGAATTTCCTGTGTGATCACTTTGTCTGATGAGAAGACAACTGTCTAGACATCTATTTAAAAAAAAAAAAAAAAAGTCCCTCTATCCTGCAGTCTGAGAGAGGCCAGAGCACAAGTACAGATGGGTAAATACAGGGCATATGAGATTGATTTGAAACCAATAACTGGGAAGGTAAGTACTTGCACTCGACTCTGAAAGAGCTGCAGTTCTATTGCAGAGTCCTACATAGCTTTTAGACCTCACTCCAACTTACCTGCTCACTATTGACGGGACCAGAGTATTCCATTTCTCCAAGAGCCTTAATGGATTTGGTTTTTTATAAACAGGCAGCAGTTCCTGGGAGGGACGCAATTTTTTATTGGTTTTATTTTGTTTTGTTCTCATATGAAAATATCATCTTAGCATCCTACTATCATTGCAATCAGCTTAAGGAAGAAAGCAGAGCATGTATTGAGCTGGCTGTTTGCCTGATTATTTACAGTGTGCCTGTAATAGGTGCAGTGCTTAGTGTTTTCCCCAACAACTTTATTCTGTTTTCTTCTATGTTCACGTTTCTTCTGCTGTCCTAGAGGGCAATAATACTAACTTTCATATCCATGTGTGCAAGAGCTTGTTTTGAACCTGGAACTTTTTAGCGTACAGCTGAATTTCCCATGTTTCTCTCATGCAACCCTTCAGTGACAAGAGTTTATCCTTTATTTTTCTGAAATATTCTCCAGCTCAGCAGCGGCAACTAACTTACAGGCAGCTTTTCCCTCTTGTTTTGGACTGAATCAAAAAAGCCCCAACCTAATGCTCTGAGAGAATGTTAACAGAACAGTAAAAAGTGGAACGCATGGCAGGAAATAGAGACTTGTCCCCTCAGCTTCCACACCTCTCCTGTAGCTTCATCAACCTTGATATTGGGACCTACCAATTTTATAGGCTTTCCGTAGCACAGGAGGCCTTAAATCAGGTCAAACCAGTAACACCACAGATCAGAGACTCAGAAATATCAACTGAATGCAATTCAGTGTTGCACGCAGCATCACCCATGTGCTACCTGCTGAACTCCTGCAGGAGATGACATTTTCTTACCCCAGTCCAGGTCTCTCGGGGAGTATCTGCCGTGCTCTGCCATGGTGCCAGTGGTGCCAGTCTGGCATGGGGCTGGTTGGCCTGGCAGAACTGGGGCTGCCTAGCTGCTTCTGGCTGCTGGTAAAATTACTCTGTGACCACAGTACGAATTAGTGGGCCTTGCTAAAATTGCCTAGGAGACATCAGAAAAAAAAAATCAGTTGAGTCACTTTGGGCTGATACACAGCAGAACCATTGCCATTCAGAGCTCTGCTGTTTTCTGGCTTCGTTGCACCACTCACAGCAGGGCAATGACTTGCACTGCGTTCAGCAGCTGTTGTTTGCATTATGGTGGTGGCCAACTTCCCCCTCCAAAATGAAGCTTTTTTGTGCTAAAAACCACTGTGCACATATGTTTTGAGGGAGTCTTTGCTCCAAAGAAGTGGAAGTCTAAAGAGGGCTGGGGCAGGGGAGAGGCGGTGGTATGTCTGTGTTACAGGTGGGTACTGTGCAGTGGGTGCACAGCTCACCCAAGCTCACGCAGGAAGTCGGCAGCAATATTGGGAAATTAACCCAGATCTCACGAATGTCCTGCTTGCTGGCACAGTCCCAAACCGCCCTTCCTCTTCGTTATAATTTAGATTCCCTAATTTCCTGCAGTTCTCTTAAATGAGTTTCAATAGGAGACTTTGCCCCTCGAGGAGAGGATGAGGCACTGTATAGGCATTTCAGCATGGAAATATTTTGTTCTTCATTATTTCACTGAAAACTCACTATTTTCTTCAAATGGATGCTTTTTTAAAAAAACTGAACTTCGAATAAACATGTTATTGAGTATTTTAGGTAGCTAAGAGAAAGCCTGTTGACCTTTTTGACTATGATAATTGTTTAGAATTGAGTAACTCCTTATGAAAATATCCGCTGTTGACTTATTAACCCTTTTGAGAAGCAGTTTTTGGAATTTTTCCATTTGGCTTCAATAGGTCTTGGATTCAGACCATGATAGTACACTTTCCAACTGAAGTGGTTTCAGCCTTTTTAAATACAGCCTACATTAGTAAAAGGATTTTTCACCTCAAACGCATAGTCAGAAGAGTGAAATCAGTGCTTATCTATTGCTTTGCCTGGTTCCTCAAGGCAGCAGCTTTGAGAAAAATGAGTAAGATGGAATCAGAGTTTAGATTAACATAAAACATTTTGCTGGAATTGCAAGTATTTTTAAGATACTACAGGAAAAATAATATATAAAAAAAAGGTTAGAATGAATAATTGTTTCCATTAAAGGGACTTTGGTGCTTCTATTAGGTAATTCTAAGCTCCTTTCCCATTAATGGTAATTTGCCAGAAAGGAAAGGTACATTACATAAATATTTCAAAGTAACCTGGGCAGCAATTTGAAGATATTAAGCTTTCAACTTGACAGCCCGAAGCACCTTGATTCATCTTAACATCCAGTAAGACCTTAAATGCAAACAAACACTTTACTTGAACAGGACTGACTTCAGAACCAAAATGAGCTTCATTCTACAGGACTGAATGAATATTAGGGACCAATCAATGTCTCCTCAAGAACATTAATTATCTCAACTGGAAGAAGAGCATATAGGGATGGACACGTGAAGTAAACCAGAGTCATTTTTCTAAACAAATCCTGGATCCGCAGTGCACACACAGGCAAACCTGTATTTCATCTACGCTAATCTCAGAACAGCCCTGTTTGGATTTGATTCTGCTTCCCCAGGAGCCGGTGCAGCAGCTGGACTGCGCTGTGTGAGAGGAAGGATAACACCACGGATGTACAAGAAGCAGCTGAAATAGGTGTCACAAGTCATTAGGGCAAAGAGCTGCTGCTCTATGGCCTGAGCCAAAGCCTGCAAAAAGGGAATGAAAGCCTTTTTGGTGACTCCATTGGCCTTTGGATGAGCAGCAGTGGGCTGGATATGCTGAAGGACTTCACGCTCATCACCAGGGCATAGTTACTGAAGAGAGGTCATCTAGTGGCTGCGAGGAACCAAACTTCCTTTAAAAACAGGGCTTGCAGTGTTCATGATGCCACTTCTCCTGGAGAATGTACAGGATGGAAAATTCTTTGAGCCAGGGTTTTGCTGATTAGAAAAAACTTGCAACTACGGAATTCAGTTATTAATACATTTTAGCTCTAGGACTATGCTGAAGTAATCTGTATCAGATGAGTGAAGTTGGAGGAGCTGTGGTCAGCCATTAGAGAAAGGCAAGCAGTCCTGGGGAAACAACTCTGGCAATAAGGCTCATGCTGCGGTCTGGGTTTGCCTGGGCTGAGGGATGGTTCACTGCTCGTTTACTCTCCTCCCCATCCCTCAGCACTTCCTCTTGATGCTGCTGCTCAGAAATGAAAAGCAAATTCAAGATGCAACTCTGGATTTAACAGATGCCAGTCAGCGAGTCCCTCCCACTCCTGGCACCTTTCTTCTTTTCCTCCTGCCTTTCCTCCTGTCTGTGCCCCAGGTATACATTTCAAGTCAGCAGCCCTGCCTTGGACTTCCTACTTTTGCTTTAAAACTCCCAGTTACAAGAGGGTTCTGTCTGTCTTAGCTCCTCTGAAGTGTTGTTGAATTTCTCTCTGTCTCTGGTTGTGGGGGTGTTTTTTGTTTTGGTTTGGTTTTTTTGTTTTAGGTTTTTTGTTGTTGTTCTTTTGTTTTTAATAGGGTAAAAAGAGAAGTGACTTATCTTAATTCTCTGCCAAGTGTGAACCTGCTGGAGGAAAGGCACAGAGTTCCCACTCACACTAAGGCTCATTTGCCAGTCTCCATAACTCTAGAAAGTAGGTTACAGCCAAGAATACAGGGATTTGATTCCTCGCTGGGCATACTGGTCAGAAACTGGCATGGAGAAATATGATGGTGTGTATCTTATACCTTGTAATTAGTTCAGAGCCTCTTTTTGAACTCCTATTTGACATGCATGTCCTCAGAGGATTCATAAAACAGGGGTTGCAGTGATTTGTGGTCATTAAAGATTATTCTAATCATTGCAATAATCCCTGGGACTGATATATAAACTCTGTATAAACAAATACCAAAAGACTGTCTCTGTCTTTAAGAACTTAAAATCTAAATAGAGAAAAAAGGCAAACAAAGGATTATCATCACCAGGGTTGGGTGGAGCTAAGAACAAAACCCAAATCTCCTGCATTGCCTTTGCAACGTGTCCCTTCTTGTTCACTCAGATCGTCTTCACACACACCCCCCCCTATGTTTACACTGTGCATTGGAGTAGGGTTTCCTGAGCGATCAGAGGTTACAGCCAATAAGTCCAGAGGGCACAAACCAGCATTGCTCAGGCCTCCTAGCTCATGCCCAGAAGTCATCTGGCTGCCCTTGCTTTGTGACCACACTGTTACAAGGGGAGCGTAGCTGCTTCCAGGCTCGGTTTGACTCACCTCTGGCCAGCTTGATGCGAGCGATTGCAGCACACCACGTAGGTGCTTTTATATCATACTTCCCACTTACCAGGCTATGTGGGAAGACTATGCTTTAGGCTGTAGGTACCCACCAGCATAACGCATGCCCTGTATTTTCTGGAGTGGGCTCATATCCTCTATTTCCTAGGCTAAACTGTAGTAAGATACTGCTGTTTGATGTTATGTGTTGTTCTGCTTCAGCTCAGAAGTGACTGCAGTCACTGGTGGGCATAGTGAGCAGAGGCTGGGTATCACTTTGAGTGTGTATGAGTCAAAGGGTTTGGGGGGTTATAAAATACTAAGTGTAGGCTGTTACATTAGACTGTGATTATTCTTGAAACACTCAAACCTTCTCCAGTCCATTGTTATGGGGAAAAAGGGCTGTAGCAAGCTGGTCACCTTTCTGAGGCATACCACTGCCATGGGACTGATACTGGTGAATCTCACTCCAAGCAAAGGCTTGAGCATCCCTTGCTGAGTCAGTCAATCATGTCAGCTCAGCTCCAGCACAGCTGTTCAGAGGGAGTGCATGCAGCAAAGCTCCTGCAGAGAGCATGGGAGGAGGATGGAGAGGGGAGTTTGCCTTGTAAGCACAGGCTTTGTGGGACACAGGAGAAGGGTCTGTATTTCTTGCACTCCTTAATGCTGTGGCAGAGCTAGACCTACCCTAGTCATCAATCAGCCTTTTAAATCTGTCTTTTGTAGGTCAGGTGCAAGAGTTGATAACTACCTAATTTGGTGATGTTGAGCTCACTGATTAGTGTTTGTAAAATGTTGTAGGAAGGCTAGGTGGTACTCTTGAGCTGGATTTTGCCAATGCTTATCCAAGAGGAAAAGTGCTGTGGAAGTCAGTAGAGGCACTTGCTCTTCAGAGCCAGGTACTCTTCTGCATGCTGGGAGGTGCAGAAGGCGCTCTGTTGGTCCTCAGGCTGCAGTCCAGATTCAATCAGGAAAACACTTAAGCACACGGTTAATTTGAAGTACGGGCTTATTAGTCTTATTGCTGTTCAGTATTTGTGTTTCCTTTGCTGAGTGGGGACAAACTGAAGTGCGTGAACTCCTGACCCAGAGCTGGGGGAGCAGGTCCTTAATTCATGATGTCTTCTCTGGATAAGGCATAAGTGCATTTGATGAAAGGGTCTTCTGTCTCAGGCTGAGCATCTTGTGCCATCAGTACAACCAGCATTTTTACACTGTCACTCAAGGGAACTGCAGGAGAAGTGAGTGCCGATGCGCACAGGAACACCTGCGTTGTCTGGTACTGGCTTCTGCAAAGGACAAAAACATCTCTAACTCTTGTATGGCAGAGCCCCATGCACAGTATTTCCCCTCTGGGACCTTTCACACCACTGAAACTGGTAGTGTTCACAGTCCTCTCAGTCATTTCTTTTAAAAGTAAGTTTAGTTGGTAAACAGTCAAAAACAGTTTCATTTAGTAAATTTTACTTGATCAACTGACTGCTTATAGCTAGGACATTTGGGCTGGAGAGCATCTACTGATGATGAGATTCTACAACACACAACTCACCTGTAAATGTTCATAACAGCTGATAAACATGTATAAACCCTCTATTAGCTGTTTATTAGATATCTTTTATTAAAGATATGACCCTCAGCTGTACTAAGGAGAGAAAGAGCTTGGCAGGTGTGGGGTGAGATTTTGACATCCCATTTCAGAAGGACTTGGGGGCACTGAAGCACAGTACCAGCCAGCCCAACTCTGGAAAGCGGAGTTGTGGCACTGAGCAGTTGTCCTGGGCTGTTAAAGCCCCGCTAGCACGGCTATGTGGCTTGCAAGGCCTGAGCCTCTAGTCCTGTATGGTTTTCTCCTTGAGCATGTGGATGGATTGGATGGTGTAACTACTTCTGAGATCTCTATGCCCTTCTCTCTCAGTCAGTGTAAACACAGTCTTTGGTTTGTAGCAGCTGGATTTTTGAAGGGTATATAGCCATTTAGGATAAAAATAGGAACCGCTCTAAATCTTTAGATGCCAACGCAGCCATACAATCTGGCGCTAGATTACTGTTGAAAATGGAATTTAAGCTTCTATCTCCTTAAACTGTCCTTAAAAGGTTTACTCCTGGACAAGTTTATGCTCAAATTTAGAAAGTTTGCCATTCATCGTTCATTTGACCATACTAGGTATTTCACCAAGAAGGAATTAATGTAGGGAACAATGGGAGATGATTTTGAGGAGAAACAGCAAATAACGTTGTTCAGAGGACAAACTTCTATGAAGTTGAACTGTGAATTTCTAGGAAGATGTTGTTTGTCAGAGAGAAACAGAATGTTATGAAAATGAAAAGATATAGCTGAGCTATACATTTTGCTTTTAATTCTCTTGGCTCAGGACGTTTGGGAGCTTTCTTTCCAGATACTGAAGCTGTGTATATTATACATGTGGCACAGTATGCTGTAAGCTCATTGGTCCCTGTTGTAGCTATTCCCAGACACTGCTGTACTGCTGTGGCACAGTGTGTACAGTCCCACAGACATGTCAGTCTAATGTCCTATGAAGAGCGTCATAGATTATTGATAAAAGGATTAAGGTATCTGAGCACTTAATTCTGCGTTCCTGTGTTTTCAAGTTGTTCCTAAATAGAAGAAAATTTCAGTGTAAGAAAGTATACTTGAAAGACTGAACTTCTCAACCCAGCATCAAGAGGGATAAACTGTATTTAAACAATATGTTTAAATAAAGTCTGAATTGATACTGATTCATTCCAGATGAGACTTTGGGATCTGTAAGATATGTGGGCTTACTGTACTATACTCTAAACTTTTTATTAGAAATAATCACCCTCTGTACTAAAACAGGTATCTGTAAGACTTTGACACATGATCACGATCACGGCAAACAGTGGCGTCCCTGGCCCTGGCTCCTTATTGGCTCGGAAACAATTCCTCTTGCTGGTGTGTTGGTGCAGAGATCAATGAGTCAGCCTCGCAGGGCACCCTCCCAGATCTGATATGGCATTTTGCAAGTCATCTAACCATTCTTTGCCTCAGTTTCTCTCTCTGGGAGATGAGGACACCAGTTTCTCACTGAATATTAGGGTGAGAAATGCCATACAGATGCAGTGTTACATTCCTTTGTACTCATTAGACTATCCAGTATCCTTGTTGTCCCTCATTTCAGCATATAGTTTTGTAAATCTCCATGCTCCGGAGTCTTCTATCAGTGCATTTTTTTTGTTGTTTATGTTCACAGCATGGTATTACTGTTTAATGATGTCTGGGGTTTTTTTGGTCTTCCTTAAAAGACCTGGCAGGAGGACAAGCATATTCCTTTTCTCCTTGGCTCACCAGTATACTTTCAAATACCCAGCATAAGAAAGCTCTTAAGTATGTGCTTAAGACCTTCATTATTCAGGGTGGCATGTAAACACAGTGTAATTTTAAGCATGTTTATGAGTGCTTTTGTGAATAGAGATGCTTTCCCAAATCAGAACAATACTTCTGTACAGGCTACCGAGCAAAGCTTTATGTCTTTGGTCACTGGGAGTAAGGACATGTTCTGGTTTGAACTGCTGGCTCAGCTAATGCAGTTGGTAGAATTACTTATCAGTAACAGCCTGGTGGAAGGGATGCAGAGAGCTCCCCGAGTCCCGGATCTCAGTTTACTTGAACGGTAATTTCTCTTTAGCTGTTACTTGGCTGCGAAGCCGAAGCTCTGATTTGAGCATCACCACAGAGCATGGCATTGGTAGGTCACTGCACTGTGGTACACAGGGTCTGAGCAGCTGCAAATGCTCCATGAGATCTTCTTCTTTATCTCTCTGATCCCTTTTATCTTGTTTTGCTCCATGGTGTCACACAAAAAGGCCATATGTATATATGTGTGTGTATATATATGCACACATATACATCAGATTCTGTTCTGTCTTCATGCTCAGGGTTGCTGAGCCAAACTTCAGAGGTGACCAGCTGCACACTGAGGCTTTCAGCAAAGGAAACCAAAGTCCTCTCCAGTTGTGAGAGTGTTCAGTTGCTCTCTGCACAGTTCACTGATTTCAAGGCCCATAGGGACCCCTGTGATTCTTTTGCCTGAACACCTGCGTATTACAGCCTGTGGCATTTCATCCACTGTTTTCTGCATTACAGCCATTAACATGTGGCGGAACCAGAACGTATCTCTGAGAACAACATCTAGTCTCCATTTAAGGTTCTTTTATCAAAAAGGACCTCATAGAGTTAGAAGGAAATGAATTTCTGATATTTCAGATACGCACAGGACCCTTGGAGTAGAGTACTTCAGCTTGAAAGACTTCAGGTGAGGGACCAGCTACCATGTCCCACAGCATACATATACAATTGTTAATTAGTGTGAAGAGTTTCTGCATTATCTCCTGTCTCAATAATTTTTGATTCAGTTTGTAGTCACTGAGCTTTTTAATGCCTGTTTCTACTTGACTGAGGTATCAGATTAGGACACCACATAGCTTGTTCCATTTTGGGCCCCTGGATGGTAAAGCCTTCCAGCATCATCCCAGCCAGGAGATGACCAGTTCAGGTTGTGGGATGTAGAGCTACCTATGGCTTTTTGTGTGTGCATGGGGTGGAGGGTGTTGCTTTTCAGTCCTGTTGTCAAACTTGCAGGCAGTATCCATGCAAACTTTCCTGGTTCTTTCAGATGTGGTTTCATCGTCCTTCCTCTTGCATTTGGCATCATTCCCAAAAAGCTTATTTGCTGTCTGCATCAGCTGAGAAACTTTTTTATAAAATCTTGGCTGTCCTTGCTGTTAAGTAAAGTCCAGGATTGCTGTTGCCTGCTCACAAGGATTGTTTCTGTAATGAGGACCTCTGGTAATGCCGGCATTAATGTAGGCTTTCATTTGACTACTTTTCCAAGGTTTTCACAGAATCATAGAATCATTAAAGTTGGAAAAAACCTTTAAGATCATCAAGTTCAACCATCAACCCAACACCACCATGCGTCCTAAACCAGGCCCTGGAGTGCCACGTCTACACATTTTTTGAACACCTCCACGGATGGTGACTCCACCACCTCTCTGGGCAGCCTGTTCCAATGCTTAACCACTCTTTCAGTAAAGAAATTTTTCCTGATATCCAATCTAAACCTCCCCTGACACAACTTGACGCCATTTGCTCTTGTCCTGTCGCTGGTTACTTGGGAGAATAGACCAACACCCACTTCACTACAACCTCCTTTCAGGTAGTTGTAGAGAGTGATAGGGTCTCCCCTCAGCCTCCTCTTCTCCAGACTAAACAACCGCAGTTCCCTCAGCCGCTCCTCATAAGACTTGTTTTCTAGACCCCTCACCAGCTTCGTTGCCCTTCTCTGGACACGCTCCAGCGCCTCAATGTCTGTCTTGTACTTAGGGGCCCAAACCTGAACACGGTATTCGAGGTGCAGCCTCACCAGTGCCGAGTACAGGGGCGCGCTCACTTCCCTACTCCTGCTGGCCACACTATTCCTAATACAAGCCAGGATGCTGTTGGCCTTCTTGGCCACCTGGGCACACTGCCGGCTCATGTTCAGCTGGCTGTCAACCAGCACCCCCAGGTCCCTTTCCACCGGGCAGCCTTCCAGCCACTCTTCCCCAAGCCTGTAGTGTTGCAAGACATTTCTTGCTTGCTTTTTATTTTTCATGTAAGGCTTCATATTCTTGCAATACTCGTGTCAAAGTTTTAGTCATTTCCACCATCTCAGGTTTCCTCCATAGGTTTTCACAGTTTGGCCATATTTTCTGATAACGTGCTCTTTTCTAAAGAACCAAAAGCAACCTTTCCTGGCAGCTGCGTTTTGCAGTTTTATTTCATTGCATTTTCTGCACCTTTTACAAATATTTCTCTGTGTATCTCAGCCCTAAATCAGGAGCCTAGGTAAATTATTAAAAAATACCTGTCCTGATTTTTGCTTCCATTTTGTCTTAGTTGCTTGCATTGGCAAGACCAGGTCTTGAGCCTGCCAAGTGCTGAGTGCTCAGGCTGGAGTCCGCGTGACCTGTGCGTGTTCAGAGCTGTGCGAGGCATTTGAGGCCCAATCCTGTGAAGCTTACTGAATTCAATAGAAAGACTCTCATTGATTTTGTTGAGCACTGGATCAACTTTTAATCTTTGGCAAACACTTTACTGCCAAACGTTTTAAGATACTTATATTAAAAAAAAGAGGTGGGGCAGCAGGAGCCCCTAAAACAGAAAAAAGATCTGTGGACATAAGTGTGTGTGTCTGTGGGAATGTCAGTGCTGTCTTTTGTGTTTGTAGTATGTCATGTGTGGTGGGTAGGAAGAATTAACAACAAGCAGGAGATTGGTTTTAGCGAGATAGGTGTGTGCACTATGAGCACTTGTGATACACGAGTTAGGAAATGTGAAAATCCTGAAACTACTGTGAACAGCAAAACCCTCATTTGACTGGGAGGCAGGAGCTTGGGGGACTGCGGACTCAAGGAGCCCCAGGGAGGACAGAGCCCACCCGCTGCAGGTGTACTGGCATCAGCACGAGTTTCTGAAGGCAGGAGAGGGAGAAGAACAGAGTCCGTCTACCAGAGGCCCCCAGTCAAGTTGTCTAAGTGACCTTTCATGGTAGCTGGAACAAGAGATCTGTATCATATATTTTTGTCTGTATGTGTTTACAAATACACTGATTCCCATTTGTAATTGTGAACTCATCACTGTGCTTTCCTGGAATACATTTATTTTCTTCTGTGTTTGTGTCTGTTGTAAGAAAGACCTTGGCTTACTGTGACAAGGAAAAGAGTCATCACTTCTCCAGAAATATGAGACCTTTCAGGGTACCGCAGCCTGTGGCAGTGTTGCGAATGCCAGGATTTATGTTGTGTTTCCCAACAAACTGAAGGGCCACAGAGAGACGTGTGCATGGGGCAAATGGTTGAGAGGCAACTCACAAACTTAAGGAAAAACAGTGTTTTCACAAAGAGAAGAACCAGCTCAGTGTCTTCCCTTCTACAGTACTATTAGGGCAAATCTTGAAACTTTGACACCTCTGAGGTAGGTGCTTTTTGGGAGATAACAGCCTTGCACACCCATCTTGCAGAGGACCAGTTCAAGCCCAAGTAATTGCAATATAAAGGCTTGTGAAATCTCTGTTTTCCTGCTTTCCATTGCAAGCTAAGCAACCTGCCACACCTCCAGATGTTGCAAATGGGACCTGTACTGAATATGTAATATTCTGATCCTTTGATCTTGCAGCACACTGCAAACCTCCAAGCCGCAACAAGCCCTGCTGAAGCAGGGGAAATACTCATATTCCTACCTTTGCAGGTTTGGAAACTGAGGCACAGAGGTTTGCCTGCCCTGTAGCCACACAGCAGTCAATGGCAAGCTGAGGAATTCCAGCGACCTCGTGCATGGGGCCAGGATTTCAGAGTAAATCCTTTGATTCCCAGTAATGAAACTTTTTCACTTTGCTGCCTCTGTCCCTGTCATTGGAATTTAATGATGTCCTGCCTACCTCTCTCGCCCCTTTCCTTTCTTCCATTTTAGAGCAATAGGTGTTGTGAAACAGATTTGTTAAAGCTTCTCATCTACTAGCCTCTGTGGTCCCAGCAGAAGGAGTGCAGGGTAGGACGCTTGTGGTGCTCCCCTCCTTTCCTCTTTCTGCTGCAGAGCATAGCCGCCCTCCTTGGCAGGTGCTTGGTCCTCCATCCATTTTTATGAAGGAAACAGGAAGTTCCTCACAACCAAACAGAGCATGCATGTGAAACCTGGATAAACAAGGGGATATATTTTTTATCTCTCCCTTCTTCCCAATTTCTGGAGTGCCATCCTCCCCTCAAGCTTGTGTCATGCCTGTGCAGCTGCGCCTGTGGGCTGACTGGTGGGAGCACTGCAGTACTGTACTTTGGGCTGGGACAGGGATAAGACGCTTGTTGGGTGGTTGAAGGAGAATTTGTTGCAAATCTGTTCTGGTGTGATGCTGTATTTCGGTATGTTGTGACGGGGTGTGTAACATGACCCAGCAGAGTAACCTGAAAGCAGAACCTTGCTAAAAAAGACTGCTCCTCCTCCTGCATGTGTTTTTGCAGTGGTTGCTAGCATGATGCAGATTTATATGTGCACCATTGGCAGTGGGCACAGAAAGCTTTGACAGAATTAGCACATGATTTTAGCAGTCCTCAGGAAATATGAGCAAAGGCTGGTTGGGATTTTGCCCTCCCTGTGCAGAGGGTCTCTTGCACCGAGGGTTTTCTGACAAAACTCATCACATTTGCGAAGGTGTAAGAGAAGGCTGGTAATGGTGTTTGCTGCTGTTGGTGCTGCTGCCTTGGCAGCAGTGCAATCTGGGTGCCATGCCAGCAGCACCTGGGTTGGGTTTATGTTGTCATATCAGACACTGCTGCCAGATGCCTTTGCTCATCTCGTGTGACTGTGTGGCACCTTTACCACATGCTCTGAGCACCGCACTGTCCTCCAGAAGAGAAGAAGGATTGCTCTTCCAAACCTTGAGCAGGGGCCCTTCCACAGGCTGGGTTTTTTTCTTTTCTATTTCTTTTTTTTTCCCTCCTGGGACATACAGGTCATGGGAGAGAACCGCTGTATGTCACTAGTCCCCATAACTAGGCAGCAATGCTGGTAGGTTGGCAGGAGTCACTGAGGAGTTTCAGAGCCCTCTCTATGAAATGAAGATATTCACCAGATGATTTTCATAGGGCTGGATGCAAAGGTTGAGCTGAATCTGTGTTGTATAATATTGACCGAGTCGATTTTTAATGTAATGACAATGGCAGCTTTGATCTGCAAATTAATGTGTATTCACTGCACAGCTTGGAAATCCTGCTTCAGAAGATGCTATAGGAGAACTTTGATATTATCAGATATGAGTCTATAGATTACAAGGATGTAACTGCAGGAACCATAGATGCTGAAGACATTTAAAGGAGGAGGTAAAGGACTCAGTAGTTAACTACTGCTTTTTATGGGACAGGAGGGAAAGAGAGGGTAGTGTGCAATGGGAAGAGCCTCCATTTGAGTGAAACCTGAACTATATCGCTTAGTATAGGGAAGACTATGTAGAAAATGTGTTTTAAGATATTCCCTCTCTTCCTCACCCTCTTGCCATCAAATGTGCCAACTGCATTCTATTTAGCAGAAACAGGGTTTGTTTTAGATTGGGAAAGAGCTTGAATTTTTGGAGATGGCCTCATAGTTTAGTTCTGTGCTTTTATTGTGATAGATTTAAGAAACCACTCAAAGTTCCATAGAGACAGTTACGATAAAATGGCCTCATTGCATGATCTACTAAAAAATGCACTTTCATCCTAAGATCATAATTGTACAGATTTCCAAACAAAGGGTAAAAAAGATAGATAGGCTCTGTAAATATGCCGTACATTTTTAAAGGCAGGGCCAAGCAATTCCCTTTTGAATGTAACAAACAGAAATTATTTGTCTCTCATAAAGGCACCACTAGGTAGGAGAAAGCTTTTGACTGCAGAGGAGCCCATTGAATGTGGGATGTGGGAGCAGGAGGAGGTGGGATGGCAGACAGTGTTCCAGTGGCTGGTGGGAAAGGTGCAGAAGGGCAGAGAAACAATAAAGGATAAATGGAAACTTTCTGAAGTCGCTTGTAATGGTTTCTTCTTGAAAGCACACAACCCACAAACCAGCTTTAAATAGTTACAATCCAATTTGCCAAAATTAAATTAAAATAGGATTTTGAAGAAATGGAGACATTTAAGTTGGCTGATGGCTTTTAAACCAGGAAGCTGAGCACATGGAGAAGGTCGGTGCAGCAGATTCATAGACTGGGTATGTCTAGAGAACTGTTTTGGGGCCAAGAAATTACAATCTACCTTTATGAATTGTGATGGAAGCAGTTGAGTGTGCATAGACCCTGTAAGGGGTGTTCTCTGAGGTGCTGCAGATGCCAGGGAGGAAGGCTTACCGGTGAGCTTACCTAGAGCGGCCTGGCATGGCACATACTTTGTATGTTAGGATTTTAACGTTGCATGTCGGAGAGAGCTCCATCCATTGTCAGTACCTGCAGTGGCTGATCTTCACTTACATCTTAAGACTTCCGCAGAGCTTGAGGTTTGGCTGTGTAACTCACTGACACTCAAGCTAGTGCTCAGGCAGTGTCTAAGTACAGGATGACTACTCAGTGACAAAGCTGTGTATGGGAGGGGTCTGTTCCACTGACACCTGAAACTGGGGATAGTAGAAGAGACCTGCAGAGAAACTGAGGGAGTTAGGGGTAAGCCTCAGGGTAAACCTTGCCAACCTTGGATCTTACTTTCAAACAATTTTGTAATCTCAATTTTGCTTAAGAGCTGGCAACATTGAGAGAGAGAAAAGTATTTCTAGGCTGAAGAGGCTTGAGTTTTGTTCCCATTGCCTGAGATATGGAGCATCTTCAGCAAGTTGTTGGGTTTTTTGGGGCTGTTTATTTTTTCACCAGCTGGGTACTAAATACTGTTCCCAGCTGTGCCACCGACATGCTTTTGTGAGAGTTGCTGTACCTCTTTTTGTCTCTGTGTCTCCTGCCACACCTTGTGTGTAGGTTTTGGTTGTAAATTCTTCAGGACAGGGATTATCTCTTCCTAGGGTGATTATTTGCAGCATGGAGCTAACTCTGCAGTGGAGTTAACTCTTCTCCAGTGAGCTGTACAGGGAATTGACAGAGGGGTGGCTTATACATGACGATGCCATGTTGCTTCTATGTAGGATAGCTAGCCTCTATTAAAAGCACCCTCCAAAGTCAAAGCTTTTCTGTATGAGTGGTACTTTGAGTGAGGACAAAGCTCACATTATTAGCTGAGTTAACTCAGTGGTGGAAACAAGTCCTAAGTAACTGTGCAGCCCCTAACACATTGCACCTCTGATTTTATCTGACGCTACTAGACATTTTTGAAGTGAAAATAGTGTCAATTTGAAGCTGTCCCCAGTGTTTGGGTCCCCTAAAGAGTGATGTTCTTTCTCATCTGAACAAACTGTTCAACTCTCGCAATCTTCTACAGCAGGATGTAAGGACTTTCCCATCTTTTCTGAATTGAACTGAAATAGTATTTGTATGTTCTGATACGGGTTTTGGGGTAGGAGCAGGATAAATCGCTCTAATTGTGCCATTCAGTAGACACAGCTTTGTTTATTTTTAAAGCTGGCACAGAAATGCAGGATAAGCTTAGCTGACCACAAGCCATTAAGCGTTATGACTTGAATTGAATACTGAACAGTATTGTTAAAGCATAAAGGGAAACTCTGGAATAAATTAACAGGTCATATAATATCTCACATTTCCCAGAAATGCAACAGGAGCCACTCATCTCTTTTCAACTACTTTCCCAGCTAAGGGTGAGATATTTCTGCTCTAACTTAAGGCATCCAGAAATCGGACATTTATGTTTGAGCTGGTCATGGCTGGAGCCGTGCTCCCTTTGCAGTTGACAAGGAGAAATGGGAACCTCCAGAGGGTGATTCAGCTTATCCTAAGACAGACATCTAAGATGGATCAGATGAATTGCTCTCAGAAGGTGCCTGTTTCTCTCCACTGAAGGAGTTCCTGTAACCACCTTCTCCTCCCAGGTATGGGCGATTATCGCTTCACTGACTTAAATGCTGGTGCTGGTGTACAGCTCTGTACTGCTGTGACTGGAGCAGGATGGTGCTGATCACCGTTTCCTTGCACCATTGGGATATTTGGGAGGAAGAGTATATTTGGTGCTTACGGACTTCTGTTTGCCATTGGCAGATGGCAGGGCTTATGCTGCGTGTGGCAGATCAGATTCATCCGTAATCCACTTTGTTAGTTTTCCTTGTGTGAGGAATTCTGCACTTTAAGAGAATTCATATCATACACTGCCAGGAGTGGACACAGGTACATTACTGTGAGAGGGCACAGTTGTGCATCTTTTCTCTCTAACAGGCTTCAGCAGATCTGAGAACAAAATAGCTACTGTCTTTGCCTGGAAGGGTGATTGTGGGACCTGGCTCGACATTGATTAAAGATGTGCAAAAGCTTGGGGGCTGCCAGAGCTGGCACTAGGGCTGAGCTCAGCCCAGGATACAAATCCATCTGAAAAGTGGAGTCAGCAGCCCGTGCAGACTGTTTAGGCAGTCCTGCCTACTCTATGTAATATACGCTCTTCAAAATAGGTAATGTCACTGCACTGGGATATCAAAGCCTTCTTCTATAGCTGGACTTTGATGCAATGGACATGTCTTCTTGTAGTTGCTACATTTCTTTGAGCTGGCTTAGGGAAGGGTTTTACACTTGTGTTCTGGAGCAATTGCCTCACATTTGTATTTCAACTGACTATTTCTAGGAGGCAGCAGACAAACTGCATTGAGACTGAAACCTTTTTTTTTGTCTGGACAGTCTGCTACAAATTCACATTTGTATGTGTAATCCCAGAAACTTCGACTGGAAGACTGGAGTCTCCAATCCAAGAACCAGTCAGTTCTCTGGATTGGAGTAGGAACTTGCAGGATTAGACCCTAAAAATATATGTTGTTATACCAAATAATACATACTGCTGCTTAAAATAGCATAGTTATAAAGCAGTGGCTGGCATCCAAAGCTTGACATCCATATTTCTGTTGCCAGGATATTTTCCCACTAAAAGTGAATTAAAAACATAAAAATCAATGTCTATTTAGACTGTTCATTATTATTGCTTGGTTAAGTATAAACAATTTGTCAACACATAACAGACACTTGGAGAGGATATTTCCTTGCAATAACACAAATCTGAAATTCTCCTGGCTGTCTCCTAACCTGGCACTCGCAACCTTGGATCCAACTGCACAACTCAGAAGTTTTGAAACTAGCCTTCTGAGCTGGGCTTTGGGTAAAGTTTCTCAGCAGTATATAATTATTCCCATTATACCTGTCGTCAATGATTCATTGACCGCTGAGGCATACATACGAGCTATTTTTCTCTTTATGACTTTTCGGGGGGATGATTCACCGGTTATAAGTGTACATTATCATATGACTAAAGAAGAAAAAAAGACAAATGGAGTGAAGTGCCACTGAGATTTTCCATATTAAAACAAAAAAGAGTTTGGTCAATAAAACAGTGATGCTTCTCCCACGTAAGGCTAGCAAACATCTGTAAAGCTTCAAAATGGCCAGAGTCTGTACAGCTTTACTTTGGTTTTACACTTCTACAATTCCATATGCTGAACTCAGTGGAGTAAAACAAAGTAAATACAGCTGGGAAAAGACAGGGGTATATTAGCTTTTCTTCCGAATGGCTTGACCTTTCTCTGCTCAGATGTTGGTCCTTCCTTGTTACTCACTAACCCAGGATCACAGATGCCAGGGGAGAGCTCTTTCCTGGCTGTGCAACAGGGAGAGCAGGATGGGTCATTCAGCATAGCCGTGGTGGCAGGGATGCTCACAGCACATCTGTTCTGCTGGGTTTGGCTACAGGAGAGGGGAGAGATACTGGTCATTGACTCCAGTTGAATGACACATCACTCCTGGGAACCGGTGGGGCAGCTCTTGGAAATAAAGTCATCAGTGCCAGTGGTTGGTGAAAACCCCAAGCACTCACAGGACTACCTTGACTTCAGTAGCTTTGAATGAGTTTTGTAACTCACAGGTTGACATGAAGATGGGTAGCAAGGACCATTTAAAGTGCTGACTGAAAGATAGAAAGAAAAATCCTCTTCCACTGCAAAATCTGGTCAGCAGAGTGAGATGGTCTGTTGAGCAACAAGGAAAATAGATTTATGTGTCACTGTTAGCTTCTGCGAACAAGCCAAATTGCTTTGGCACAAAACACATGATATTTATTCACAAAAATGTGGAATTAATTGCTATTATCCACATTTTTTAATGGGAACATATTTTATTTTTCGGTTACAATAGTCCTGAGCCTCACTCATTGTCAGGAGCGGGACTGCCCTGCCGCGTGAAGGGCCTGACAGGAAATGGTGGTGGGTCTGGTGGGGCAGGGAGAGAGTGCCATGAAAATGTCCATCCTATGGCAGCTTTTGAATGAAGGGAGTTCACTTACATCTTTGTGGAAGTCACATTTATGTCCTAATACAAAGGTCTACTTAACGTTAGCTTGCTCCTAAGAAAATAGCCTCCCAGACATTTTACTTATTTCACTGGCTGTTATATTTAGTTGATTTTCCTCTTCGCTGGCTTTTCTTTTAAAAGGAAAGGAGGTGAATTCTCACCTCTCCTCCTCTATGTCTATATCTCTTTTCATGGTTGACCTGACTCATCTTGAAACTCAACCATGGGTTTCCTTTGTCTTAGATCCAAAATTTTCTACCTAGATCATCCAGGCTCTTGCCAAACGTTGTCCTCCAGCCATCTGAGTCTTCTCCTTCCCCTCCCACACTGTGACCCAAACTGCACTTTGCACCAGGGCACTCTTCTCTCATCAGAGCCACCAAAACATCCTCCTCCTATGCCTCTGCTTGTACTTGAGTTTCCCCTTTGCTTGGAGCGCAGGAAAGCCTGCTCTGCTGTGGGCTGCTTTGGGATGGAACAGCATTCATTTAGCATAGAAATTACAAGTACACATACCTTCACCCTGTGGTGGAAGGGCTGGGAAGGAGAAAAGGGGTATGAGAAGGAGTGAATGCTAGCTGAATTTGGGAAGGAGAGGCTGAGTTGAGGCGGGAGAGAGCGCTCGGTTACTCAGTTTGGAAGGCACTTCCTCTGGGTTAGCAGGAGACTTTTCTGCTCTCACCTGAACTGGGACTTGCGTTTTTACAGTTTCTCCCCACCATTTGTACACCACCAGCGTGAATTGTAGTTATCCCTCGACAGACTGTCCCATGGTAATTAACTACTGGAGATGTTGAGCTGGGCTCAACATGCCATATCCACATGTGCTGTGCTGACTGGTGTAGACCTGCCAGTTTATGTTGATACATGGTGTCTATAGTCAGCAGCAGCACTGAACTCTTCCCTATTTCCATACTCTTATGGTATGTTTTAGGACATAATTCACCTATGCTTTGCACTCGTCACAGTTTTGCTGTATCTGGGTTATCTGCTCTCTCCATTTCCCTGGTTAATGAAGAATTGACTCTGTCCTCACACTGCTTTCATACATGTGCAGAAGAAAGAGATTTTTATCTACAGAGACAGAGATCACAGATATATGAATTATGCGAGGGGTGAGCAGGTCATTCTGATGCAATTCCATGGAAACAAGCAATTACATTTATAGGCACGGTTGAGTAAGGTAATTTGGAGCACAGCTGGCCAGTAGCAGGGATTTTCTACTCTCTAATCATTGCCGTGGACCCACAGGCTGGAGGAAAGCCCAAGTTGAAAGGGTCACTTGCAGGCCAATAAAAGAATATCTGTTGGCTGGGAACACCAGACTCAGAAGTTTCAAAAACATGTTTTTCTTCATCTTGTTGAAACACAAGATTACACTTAGTCATCACTTACATGGTTGGATTCTTATGATCTCACAACTACAAACCTTTTCCTTTCTTCCTCCTCCCCCTCCTTCTTTCTTTTTTTTTTTTTTTTTCCCCCCTGAAAAACCATTTATTAAGCATATGTTTTATTCCTGGCTGGGGATTTCCACTCAGATTTCTGTGGTCGATATCCCAAGGCCTAGAGAGTTCTCAGAGTAGGGTTGGGGAGATCTTAGTCAATGCAGCAGGAAAGAAGTCATGACTATTCCCTTGCATTAAATAGGTGGGTCAGATTTCCAGCTGGTGTGAATTATCCTGGCCCATAGATCTGTTCAGATGGTATTTGCAGCTTCTTTCGGAGATGTGGAGGAGTAAAGGTCTGCTAACAGAGATGCTGAGGGAAGCGTTCAGTACTTGTGAGGACGTGTTCACGTTGCCAGAGCAGTCTCTTGATCTTGTCTCTGGGTCGGCTCTGTTGGAAAGGATGGTGCTACAGTGCCTTGTCCATTCAAGTGAGTGCTGCATGAAAGTTTATTAAAAATCTGGATTTGTCTGTCTGTGCTTTCCAAACCTTTTTTTAACCATCTCCTAGAGCTTTGACTCTTGCCTACAGTACCACTAAGCTTTCTTGGTACTGCAGCAATTCACTGAGTCTGGGTAAAGCTGTCCTACATATTTAAACTGCTGCCTTTGTTTCTGGAGGATTTCCATTAGCTTATTGCAGTGATCCACTTTTCCTCATCCCTTTCCAGGCAGAAACTCTATCAGCTTCTCTCTACTTCCCTGGTGAAATACTGCTACACAAGTCACTGCTTCACCCTCTCACCCCAAACTCATTATTTCAACCCATCTTCATTATACAATGTTGTTATTTCATTTACTATAGTGTCTGGAAGGCTTAAAATGCAGACACACAAAACAGAGTAAAACAATTTGTTCTGCCCCAGTGATCTTCTTGGTTGCTAGAGACTCCTTTAGCAACCTCCAGCTCCATTTACTCACCAATTAAACCAAATCCTTGTCATTTAACAGCACTATATAAATACTTACTTGGAGTAAGTTTTGCTATCTGATGTCATACTGTGTTGTACAACTTTAATTGATACAGCTAAAATGCAGCGAAGCTTTGAATGATTTTTCTTGTGACACGTCCTGTGCTAGGATATTCAAATTGCTATTGTATAATGATGACTAATTCCTTAACTAAAGTCCATCAGTAAAATCTCAGCTTTGCATCATACTCTTTTGAAGTATAAAATATCATTATTTCGTCTCCATAATATTGTTCATCTTTTGTCTCTGCTTAATCCTACTGCACAATTATTTACCAGCATCTGTAGTATCATTTTTTGTGTATACTTATCAAGATGTCCTGGTTTCGTCTGGGATAGAGTTAATTTTCTTCCTAGTAGCTGGTATAGTGCTGTGTTTTGGATTTAGTATAAGAATAATGTTGATAACACACTGATGATTTAGTTGTTGCTAAGTGGTGCTTACACTGGTCAAGGACTTTTCAGCTTCCCATGCTCTGCCAGGCGCACAAGAAGCTGGGAGGGGGCACAGCCAGGACAGCTGACCCAAACTGGCCAAAGGGATATTCCATACCATGTGACATCATGCTCAGTATATGGACTGTGAGGAGTTGGCCGGGGGGCAGCAATCACTGCTCGGGGATGGGCTGGGCATCAGTCGGCGGGTGGTGAGCGGTTGCATCACTTTTTTTTTCCTGGTTTTTTGTTTTCTTTCTTTCTCTCTGTCTCTCTCTCTCTCTCTCTCTCTTTCTCGTTGTTTTCCTTTTCTTCATCATCATTATTATTATATTTTAATTATTAAACTGTTCTTATCTCAACCCATGAGTTTTCTTACTTTTGCCCTTGTGATTCTTTCCCCCATCCCACTGGGGGGGTGGGGGGGTGGGTGAGTGAGCAGCTGTGTGGTGTTTAGCTGCCTGCTGGGTTAAACCACAACACAAGAGCTGAGTCTTAAGTATTGCAGTTGAATTTGAGCTGTCAGCCTATGGCTTACCTGGTGAATATGTCCTCAGCACACTGCTAGTATAACCTTGAGGAAGACGTTTTTATTGATCTCTGGTGGGGAAAGTTCTGGCTTTTAGGATCTCCCTGCTCTCAAGCTCCATGAACTTTTAACTAATTTCTATTTGGTCTCAGGTACTGGTCTCTTTTGAAGAAATTGTAATCTGAAGGGATATATTTTGGATAAGAGCAGAGGCCAGCAGGTAGTTCATGGGGCACTCTTGGAATTGCTCAAGAGAGGCACCTGGAGATGCAGGTAAAAGCACACGTCCCTAGTCTCAGCACCACGCGTTGCGTTGTTCCTCTAGTCCTTGGTGTGTATGCTTGGTTGTGCCCTTGTCTTGGCCTACCAGTTAGAGGTTGGACATTCCTGGACAGGGGATAGGCTGTGCCTTCATCGCCTTGTACAAGGGCTGCGTCGCTTCCCATGTTCAGCCAGTCATGGGCCTGAGATTTTAGCTAGAACAATCCTGGCGCAGGGGTTATTCCTATGGTGAACTGGTGGGAAGGGCAGAGCTTGATTCTGCCCTCCTTCAGCCATTGACAAGGGAAGGGTAGGAAGGGGAGAAGGTGGCCAGCAGCTGGCTCAGAGGTGCAGTGGTTGTCTGCCTGCTGTGATTTACACCTATTTACACTCAGTGAAGAGCCTAAGTAAGTAGCTGTAATGGTTATTCTTTCATGAAACTATTTTGTCTGCCCCCTTGATAGTCCTCTGGTAGCTTTTATAAGTATCCAGTTTTAAAAGTTACCAGAGTGACAGCTTCTGCATCACAGCAGTGGAAAGGACCACAGAGGATGTATTAACCGTACCCAGCACTTCCCCCCAAAGGTGGAACCATGCACACATCAAATGAGACCACTGCAGCAGGGAGTGTGTCCCCTCCCCTCTTGGCATAACTACGCCTGGTTACACCTGTGACTTAGAGCAAGGAAAACCATTGCACTTACAAGAATACCACTGTATTCCTGAGGCATTTTCTAGGTTTAGTTTCTTTTCCAGTGTTCTTCCTTAGGTGTGAGTTTAGCCTTTTGATTCAGGTCGGCTCAGAAGCAAACTGGATTCTCTATTTTCAGCTTGTTCTTTGGCTGGAGTAAGCCTTGTATTTGGCTTTGGCTTTTCATGAGACAGGCTGTCTTTACGTTTGCTTTTCTCATTTATAATTCAGCATATTGCAGCGCTGCTTCACCTCTATCTAGTGTTGTAGAAGCCTTTTGTTGTTGTCGTCTCTCTGGCCTGTCCTGTGCTCTGTGATGTTCATGTACAAGATGCTCATTAAAGAGGTATGTTAGAAAAGCTGAACTGCACCTGTGAAGTTGTATATTCAGTCAGCCTTTTTGCACTTTGCACCACATCAGGTGAATCTGTTAGGCTGCTGTGTTTCATTTCACTGGGATTAATTATAGAGTGAGAAGGTATGTTTTATGGCAGTGAAGTGGAAGAGCAAAATCTTTGCTTTTAAACTCCCCAGTCTCACGGTCTGCAGGGAGAGGTTGATCAGGAGAGACAGTGCCTCATCTAACTTTTTTGTGTGCATCAATTAAAACTTTTAAACTGGGGTCTGAAATTTTGAGGGTTATTCAGTAAACAGAACCTGTGCTGGATGGAAACCCTAGGCTACAACAGAACCTGCTTAACAAGACGGGTACCCCAGATTCCTCCTGGAAAGGATAGCTCATCTCATTAAAGCTATAGCTTGTACCGTGTCAGAAAGTACAACAGCTTGGGCAGGAAAGTCAGTAAAAGTAGGGTATGTTTCATAAGTTATTAGTAATATCTAATGTATAGAAAAGAGCTAGAACACTGTAACTGTTTCACCAAAGCTTTGGTATGGACTGCGTAATTGGTACGGGTATGAAACAATAGTGTTCAGATCAGAGAAGAAGATGAGGGTAATAGGGATGCAATAACAATATCTAAGACTGTAATTTAGGAAATAAAACAGAGAAATTGATAAAGCAAACTGCAGAAGCATATGGCAATGGTTACAGTGCCTGCAGAAACCATCGCAAAGTCCAGTTGCTGTGATGTATGGGCTTGTGAGCAGGACCTTGTTTAGTGCTGCCTTACTCTTCCATGCCCCTCGATCCCTTAATCTTTTAATGCCTCTATTCTTCATCTGCAAAGCGAGGATCCAGTATCACCTTTAGGAGGATGTGGATTGTCTTAAATTATGAATGTCTGTAAAGCACTTTGAAATCTTCAGATGGCTCTTGTTTCAGCGGTACAAGGTATTATCCACACTATCATTGCTGTGTTTGTTTGGGAAGTGTACAATGGTTTTTATTTGCAGCTGTGGTCCCAGCTGAACGCTGCAGTTGGATGCTGGGGGATAGGTGTTCCATTAAAGCTGCATATGGAGAGCTTGGCTGCCTCTAAATTTGAGAGCTGCAGGAGTAATGAGAAAGAAGGCTGCAGGATAAAGATAGATAAATGCTAGCTGCAGCTTTTTCTTTATTCTTGCCTTTTTCTTTGTCATGAATCTGGCCAACTAGCAATAAGAATTTATGCCTGTATCTATTAGAGAAGCATGGCTGGAATGTAAGATTTATTGGCACCAATATGAAGGAGCAATTTCAGAAAGAGCTCTAGAAATAAATTCGTGTGTTGGGGTTTAACTTATTCTGAACTCTTCCACTACAAGAACTAATGAGCAGAACTGTGCCAGTTAATCATTAACCTTAGGTCTCCTGTGCCACCTTTAGCAAAGATTCTTAAACCCTCTTTAAGGTTGGCACTTGGTGCCAATACAACCGTGGGTGGGAATTTTAATACTCTGTTTACAGCTGGACTGGAGAAATGGAGTTATTAATTCCAAGCCTCGCAAAGTCAATGAGAGCTTCAATAAGACCCAGGCATGAGCGATGACTCTGCTCTACCCACATGGCTAGGGCTGAGTTCCTACAAAATGCAGTGCTGCGGAAAGGAGGAGTTGAGGGGTTCCAGGAGAACTCAGACTGATGCTCAGGAGTGAAGGAGGGAATATCAGTGTGTTTCACTATCAGAGCTAGATGCAGTGGAAGCACACAACAACAGTACACTGTGGTGAGCCTGCAGGAGTTTCCATATTATGCAGGGCAGAGTGTACGTTGGCCTCCATGACGGCTTCCTGTACTGGATGAAGACCAGAGCTCAGGTGATCTGTTGGTGGTCCAGGAGTACCACATGGACAATACCTTTGCGGTAGTGTCTGCATTGTGGTATCATCCCGCAGGATCAGATGCAACTGTGCTGCGTATGGGAAGGGGCCGAGCAGCCTCATCACACGTCTGCATTTCACCTAGCTGGGACCATCCTTGAGCCTGGACAGTGAAGGCAGAGTCTGCAAACACCCTCTTCTTCCCATGCTTTGCTCACACCGATTCTGTGAATACCCTTAGGGACCCGGTTGTCAAGACAGGATGCTGGAGGCAAAATGATCCAAAATGAGGGGAGGGGCAGCAGCAATTAGGATGGTTTTCACAGGCAACTGCACGTGTTGTGCTGAAAATTCCCATTCCAATGTGTGGATTGAACTTTCTGATCACATTATCAAAATCTGATCTGTAGTGATGAGCAATGATTTAACAGGGTTGTGAATGGAGGTGATTTTTCACCTCCTTTGCTTTTCTTGATCATCTGGACTTAGCAAAAAGCCTGGCAAATGATGTCCAAAGTTTCTTGCTCCCCACAGAGCTGGGTTGCAGCCAGCAGGGCTCAATTCTTTGTGTGTGGAAGAACCACAAGCTTTCGAGAATGGATACCTTCTTTCCTTAAACCTCCAGGATGCCCAGGAAGTCACAACTTGGAAGTCATTACGAATGGATCATTAGATAAACCATGTTTATGCGTGAGATAGTCAACTTGGCACTAGCTTCTAATTCATGCACAGCTGAGGCTTAACGCCGCTCCAAGAGATCAGTGTGTAATGATGCTTTTCCACTTCGTTCCAAGGAATGTTTCTTCTGCCCCTCCTGTTCCCCTGCCTCTTCTAGCTCTGGTTAACTGCAACGGAGAAAGTTCACTCATAGAGCTTATTCTGCTTTCTTGCAGTTTTGCGATTGGTTGCCCAAGGAAAGGCAACTCGGTCTGGTTTTCAAAGCATTTTTGTAGGACCGAACTGAGTATAAAGCTTCTTAATGGGATACGCACAGCGTTACACAGAATGAAGCTCTCGTGCTGTGCGCTGAAGATTTACAATTATTTTAATTTAACCCAAATGAAAATATTATGAGCCAAGTTATTTTGTAGACGTCTTTTCTGGATGGTTATTTGATTCCTTACACTTCATATGGAAGATTTAAGTTGAGGTTTGGCCGCTATATTCATGTGTCCAAATGTATTTCGGGGTTTGGTTTTTCAAAGCAGGCCTCCTCAGCTTTTGCAGGTGCAGTTTTTTGTCCTTGCAACTAACTTTGCCTTCAAAGTGACATTTGGAGAGGGTAAAGTGGGACTCACCACAGCATGCGGAATGGCACGACACAGTGGGCACCCAGAAATGTGGGGTGGGTTTGAAACACTCCTGCAAGTCTCTTTTCAGGATGGGAAGAATCAGGCCAGCTGCGTTCCCTGGATGAAGGCTTCAGTATCAGGCATTGCGGTTACTTCTCTTGCTTTATTCTGAAGTGGTGAGTGTGCTGACAGGGGTCTGACCTGTAAGAAATCTGTCTGTGCAATGCCTCGGCCTTGGCAGCTGAGGACCCCGAAGCTGGTGGTGTGAAAGGCTACCCTACCACAGGGTACTCTGGGCAAGAAAGGCTGTTAATGCAAAGCTCTTTTTTGCCATTCATAGAGAGAATTAGTTGCTGCTTGGTCCCCTCAGAGTGCCTGTGTGAGAGCTAACTGAAGTGACCTCTAGAAAGCAAATCCTGCGGCTGTTCAGTGTGGACGACATGAAGAAAGGTCCATCGTGTCCTTGCTAGCTCTGCACCAGCATTCAGCTTCTGCATGGGGTGGCCATAAAGTCGGTTGTGATCCTGGGCTTGTGTTATAAGATGTTTTCTAAGATACTGGAGAGGAAGAAATGCCCAGTAGAGATTTTTTGTGTATTTGATTTGTATTTGATGTTTGTTGGGCCTCATGTGGAAAGTCTGGGGGATTGTTTTAACTGACAATTCTGCAGAGAGGGAAAATTTCTAGTAGACAAATGGGAGACACTTGTCCTCCCTTCATTTCTGATGTTAATTGGGAGTTTGGAGCAAGTCACGAAGGATTCAGCCAGGCACATTCTTGCTTGGACATGCTTTGTTTTCTGTCCCACTCATGCGAGTGCTCAGGATTAGCAGCCAAGACTAAAAGATCTAGAGAGGAGATCACCCCAGTGCACTGAGGCTTGGAGCTGGACTGGCCAGGGTCTAAATCTCACTTTCTTGAAAGGGAGCCTGAAGTGGGGACCTTGGCACAACAATGATGGAGCTGTGGCTGGCCTGGTATGGGGGTCAAAGCCGTATGGCTGCTCTAGCAGGGCAGTGGGAGAGGAGAGCCTGGGACGGACAGAGAAATTATAAGTTTGTTAGGTAATTTCCAGAACTGTTATTGCTTCTAGCTGCTCCCACCTTGCTCCTCTCCATCACACATCTCCAGAGGCCTGGGGATGCCGACAGCCTGACCCACATCACCCCTGCTCCTGCTGCCCTCAAGAGAGGGGTCCAGCGGGTCCGACAGGAATGGGAACTTGGGAGCAGTGTGTGGGCATTGCCTCCCAGGAGCCACCCTTAACCCTTTTCAAATGCCTCACCTTAATGGAGGAGGCTCTTTGTCAACTGCAATAGTGTTTAAATTGCGTTTAACAGACTCAGCTGCTAAAGCCCCTCCCGGAAATGTTCTCTCTCCATGTTTTAAATTCCAGCGTCCTTTTGTGGAAATTAACAACGATATGGAGATGGTCTTACTGCACAGTGCTTTGGTTGAGCGAGAATCAACATTTCCTTAACCTCTTATTAAGCCTATCATAAAGGTATATATATTTTTTGAGGTCATATTGTTAGCATGATGTGCTTGGCTTCACGTCCTGCGGAAGTGCTCAAAAGATACTAACACAGGCTGAATTGAAGGAAAGAATGAAGATGCTGATATGAAGCCCAATAATTTTAAATCTGTTAAAATTTAACTATAAAACCTTGGTTGCTGAACCATCTGCTTTTAATCTTCCTATTGCTATGCAGTCTTCTGGGGACGTGGGCTTGGCAACAGAATTCCAGATCGCTAAATTAATCTTGTCAGCTTCAGGAAGCACCAGAAAACCCTTGGGAGGTAGATTCTGCGCTCAGTTACACCTGTGTGAACTCACCGCCCTCGGCTAGCACAGTGATGCTACATTTTCTCTGTAGAACTGTGCAATCAAAT
This sequence comes from Fregata magnificens, assembly GCA_013389945.1. Lineage (NCBI taxonomy): Eukaryota > Metazoa > Chordata > Aves > Suliformes > Fregatidae > Fregata > Fregata magnificens. Next base: position 69,974 of record WAAD01029617.1, read on the forward strand.
ATCTAGACACATTGATCTGCAAACTGAAATCTAACTGGATTACTTGCCCAAGCCTCTTATGGATAAATGGCCCTGGAATATTCGAAACAATCTGCATTATCATCAGGCAGTCTCAAATATCCATGTGGATATTGAATAAAAATGCTTAGCAACATTGCAATAGCAAGTCTTGTACAGCAATATTTTTTTTTGGTTGAGCCATTGGTCTATGCGCGGATGAGACGTCCTCACTGCAGCCCCGTTCTGTCAGTAAGGGCTGTCAATATGTACATGGCCTGATCAAAACAGCTATAGCAAAGATCTTAAGCACAGAGTCTCTCTCTAAAAAAACCCCCAAAGTTAAGCTTGCTTCAAGTTCCTTATATTTGGATGGCAGGCAGAGCTGGAAGCTGGCTTTAGACACCTGTTAACTTCAGGAAATAACCGTGTAGAAACTATAATTTCTTAATGTGCATGTCTAACAGCATGACAAGTGCTCAACAAATAATGCAGTGGAGATGGCTGTTGCTGCTGGAGGCTTTGCTGGTAGTTCACTGTAACAAAAGGTGCCACCTTTGCATTTCTGGCCGCCTCATTTAAAGGCTACAGCTCAGTGGTACCACCGAGCAGTGTGAAGAAGTGGTGGTGAAGGTCCGGGGAGCCCTCGTGCCTGAGCTGGGTTGGGGGCAGCAGCGGGAACTCCCGGCACTGCAGCTCCGCAGCTGCCTCTGCCCCCAAGGAGCTGCCTGGCAGCTCCGGCAACAGCTGAAGGGTTTTGTTAGAAAGCTGCGTTTTCTGAAGCCCTGCTCTGCGTCTGTGCTTTGTTTAGCTGCAGAGCGTCTCCCCAGAACATTTTCAGGCTCCACAGGTCTCATTAAATGTAAAAGACCTGCACATCTCCCTCGTGCTGGGAATCTCCTGACGCTTGCTGAAAAAGCCACTCCTGTGGGGCTGGGTGCCTTTGGAGCTTTGCCCTGGAGTAGCTGTGGTGGAGCCCTAGCAGCACAAAGCGGGAAGCAGAATTTCCACGTTGTTTTTCTTTTTTAATTCTTAGGGAAAAGCCTTTAGAAAAATCCTGTCAGTCTCAGTTGTGAAATCTGACGTACAGCCTAAAAATAGCATTTCGGTGAGAGCTGAGAGCGTCTACAATGAATTGACTGGAGGAACAGAAGTTGGCAAATCCACACTGTTCAACGTTTCCAAAACTAATTTTCCACATCAAGTCTCCTCTTCCTTTTCCCTGTTGTGTTTAAACAGGAATGTAAAAAGAAACTGTTAAGGAAACCCACATATGTAATTGTTAGGGGAGGAAGAAAGTTTTGTGGCTGAGAAACAGGAGAAGAGCCAGATGATCCTGTTACTTCTCCTGCCGCAGACTTACGTGACCTTGGCAAGCCAACATTTCCCAGATTGTTGACTAATATTGGCTGTTCGTTCCTTGGACACTCAGTGTGGGACAGTTCAGATGGGTGTTTTCAGAAGTGTTGAGCAGCCAGATTTCCACTAGGTTGCTCAAAATAAGAAGATACATTTTTCAACTCTGCTCCTGAACTTTCCGTTCCTCTATCTCAAGTGATGAACGTTGCCTCCTCTGAGAAGGGAGCGATGGTAGCTGGGACTGGAGTCGGGCGCTGGCCATAGAGCTGTGATCTTTCATACCAGCCAAGCATCTGTCCTTGTTGTCCCAGATTTCCTCAGCTGCAGGATATTCAATCCTGAAGAGTCAACAGTGAGTTCCTGTATTAAAAAAAACCCCTCTGCCCAGGGGAGTGGGGGAATAGTAAGGCTCCTGGACTGTACAGTCCCCCCATTATACTCCTGTTTCTCAAGAGAGTTACATTTCTCAAGTGCAATTTGCTGTCTGGTGTTTGTGTCTAATTTCTACGCGAGTAGATGGAGTCTGGTGCGGGACAATGAGGGATCTCTGCTAGGTAAAGGCAAGCAATGAAGCCACCGTTCCCCAGAAGGGAAAAGAAGAGGTTGTTTGTATCCTGCATCTTCCCAAATTACGAGGGAAGACTTTGAAGTACAAAAATAGTTGCTGTATTATACACATATTGTAGGATGTTTACCACTGGAGACTAATGCCTAAACAATGAATTTCCAAGCCACTCCAAATGTGATCCAGCTTTATTCTAAACAGTCGTGAAAAAAATCCTGATTACAACAAATGAAACTCTGCTATTTGTTTTCTTTTCACAGTTGGAGATTCTGTACACACAGAGAAGTTGCTTGGGGTCTGAAAGTGTTTATCCTGCCAAAAATAAATGTTCTAAAAATGATCACTTAGCATTCTCTGCATGTCTGCATATTTATTTACCATGAAGAATCTGCTTACAGAGCTTATATTGTATTTTTTTTACATTTCAACTTCAGTGAAAAAAAAAAATCAAGCGTGCTTCTTTACCAACACTCATTTCTACTCAAAGCCATAAAACTGTTTTGTAACTATTTTTGTGCGGGCTGTGGTCCAGACCAAAGGTGATACTAAGAGCCAGATTTTCAAAGCAGCCTTCTAAATACAGCATGGTGTTTGGAATGGCTTCTGTTTGTATGTGCGAGAGCTTGTAAACTTGCAGGTTTTCATGAATACAGATGGTTTTGTATCCAGTATTAGTAAATTTAGAAATAATAATGTTAGACTGTTGAACAAAATTCACATTACAAGAGCAGCGCGTGTATCAGAACAGCCTTTTTCCAGGAAACTGCAGGAGGAGGAGATTGCTGGGGGACACTTCAAATTCTGAATGTTCTCAGCCCCACCCATGATTTCTCCTCCCCTATGAATACTGGTTTATTTGTGGATTTGCATATCTACAGCGCATCTTTGCTGTTGTATTTGAATGTTTACAGAATTAATGAATTGAGCCTCCTGTGGAGTTTTATCACCACTTTACAGAGAAGGAAACTGGGAAAGAGAAGTGACTTACCTGAGGTCATATAAGATAGCTGCGGAGCTTTGGAAGATGCACAGCTCTTCTTCCTTGGGAGATGCCAGCTTTTCACCTGTGACCATCTCAGCTCCCTCTGGCTGTGCCATCTTTGGGAGAGTGTAGCGGGCTATTCACCCTATTGCTCTGGGCTTAATGATGGTCTCTTGGGGAAGTTTCTGCAATTCTTCCACTCCATCTCTCCATATGTTAAGTTTGTCCATCTGATCCTTTCAGACCTGTAGAAGCCACTCAATGAATTGCTAATGTGCAGTGGGAGGAAAAAGCCTCTAGAAGCCTTGCAAGCGCAAGATCACAGAGCACTTAGAAAAGCAGAAGCACGGTCTCCCCTTCGGCAAGGGGCTTGGAAACCTGGCTGTCTGCCTAGGCCTTATTTGGTGCTGAGAATCCTTTCCCATCTAACTCAGCTGAGCAGGAAGAGTGGAGGACAGGAGCTTCCTAACCGTGGGCAGAGGAGCACCTTGCGGGTACCGCGCCCTGGAAGCAAGAGACGTGAGCAGCCCGGCTGCTCCCTTCTGCCGTGCGGGCATGTTATGGTCTCTCAGCGTGGGCTATCCTCGTGCACGCCTGCAGGGGCGAGCATCTGCGCTCGGTTGACTAGTTTGCACACTGGAGTACTCCACTCAGTCAGTGGGAGATGGTTTTACCATAAAGTGTAATACCCTTGCTCAATCTTAACCACTGTGAGTCTTGTGCGGTTATAGACATGTGAATCAGCTCTTATGCTGTGTTACGCGTTACTGCAGGTACCAGCTACTCCTCACTGTTTCCCTGTGTGCAGGCTCTTACCTCTCTATCTCTACAGACCAGGCTACACTGAATGGCATTACAGGTACTGTGGGGTCACACCATGCATTTAGCATTTGTTTTGGTGTCGGTAACCTGCTCGCGGAGCTGAGGAGCAGTCACACTGCCCATGTGTGAGATGGGGCTGTCTGCTGAGGAGTCCCTGCGGCTGGGTACCACATGCGCTTCCCCCGGGCAGCGGGAGCTTTCTGCTGATGCTGACTTCTGCAGAGGCTCATCACTGGAGCTGCTACTACGGATTTTTCCTGAAGTAATTTTTAAACAGTTGGATAACTTTCAATCCACTTTCTGTAAAGCTCTAAGAACTCTTATTTCATCTCTCTCCTGATTGCAGAAGAATATAGATTGCACCCCATAGTAAGAGAGAGAGAGATGGGGATATTTCTTCTCTTGTCAGCTTGGTGTTACGCCATGGGATTTCAGAAACCATCCAAACTGCTGCTGCCAGGGCCAGGATACATGGAGAAGAACCTGATTTCCCCTCTGTCCAGTCTGTACAGATGCTGCCATTCAGAGGGATGCAAATCAGAGTGCTTTGTGCTGCTGGCTATATGGTCTGTTGTTAGTTATCACATTTAATTGTGATGCCCTAGGCTGCTCCGGCATTACCTTCTTGTGTTACAGTGGAGGGCACAAGGACAGTGAGAGGCAACTGAGGGGACAGACAGGGGAAGGAATATTGCTTTTGCAGTAGGGCTCATATGAGCAGGTTTGGTGAAGACAACCTGAGAGCTTGGTACCAGTGGTTGAGAAGAGCAGATTGTCTGAAGCAGCGTCGCAGAGACTGTGCTGCTTAAAATGGTGCTTAAAATGTGCACAAGGAGTGAGCACCAACAACGTTAGAATAAAAAAACAGATAGCAACACTCCCCAAAATCGCAGCTGTACTGTCCTGCTGTGGCTTGTCTGCCTTGCAGCGGGACAGAGCCTCTTAACCCCTTTTCAGGTAAAAGCACTATTGGCATCAGTCAGTGATGAGCCGTTGGGAGGATGGAGGCACTATGGCCCTGAGCAGGACTTAGCACAGGCCTGACTTTGCACAGCCAGGGATGTCCCACAGTTTGTGGTGACAATACCAGTAGTTACTAATACCAATGTGTGCCCAAGTGCATTGTGGACACAGGTTCTCAGTGGTGTTGCATTTTGCCTTTCTGAATGCTCCAGCACATTCATATGCCTCTGAGGACACCATAACTCAGGCCACAACGAGCTTTAAGGACACTTTGACTTTGAATTACTTAGAATGGGCTTGGCATCTTCCCAGCTGAGCAGGTTCATCTCTATCGCTGTGACTCTCTAGCATGAAGACAAGGGTCTCCCTTTACAGACAGAACACGTGCAGGGCATGCTGGTTAGTGGCAGATAAATACATAATTTTATTTTTTTATCTTGTCCATCTCAGTAGGTGTATATTATTAAGCCAATGTCATTCCACCCACTGTTCAATATAGAGGACATGATGATCAACCATAAAGGCGAGGAAAAGCTGTCTGTGCTTGCAGTGAATAGGAATCTAGCAGCTAAAGTCTTTACTGTGCCGTTGTCAGATGTCCCTGTCCCCATGGAAGGACGTAGTGCAGTAAAGTGCTTTTGTTATCGTGGCACTGACTGAGTGGAGCACATCTAAATAGAAGTCACTTGTCACTTAACATGACTGACAGTTGCTATGTCGTAGCTCACACAGATACCTGATATTGGGGTGTTTAGCAATTCTTCTGACCCAGTTGTTTTCCAGGCTCTCTGGAGGCCACTGCTCCATGTGTTACACACTGCTTGGCATGAGCTGTGACTCCGTTAAGGCTGCTCTCGTCTGTTGTCACTGTAACTTGTCTTCTGACAGCTTGTGTTTGAATCCGGTGACTTGGTGGAAATGGTCTCACATGCAACAGCCATTTCACCTCCTAAAGCAGGGATGTTCGTTGCAGTTTGGATGCCATTACAGTTCTATGACCTCAGGAGACAGCTCTGCATTCACACTGCCAGGCTGGGAATAGTTGGCATTGGGCAAAAATTGCTATTGTGTCAAGGATTTGGCCTGGCTCCCTACATGATGGGAAGTAGGCGCAGAGCCCAGGCAGCATAATGCAGTTGGTTTCTTGCTGATTTTACCTGCCAAATCTGGAGCCGAATAAGTAGTTATGGCTGATGTCATTCTTTTTTAGGTTCCTATTTATTTTTACAGGCATCTGAGTAGCTAGATTAGTGAGAGCTAAACTCATCCTACATAATTCTATGCAAATACCTGACTATTTTGACATTTCAGGTTCAGGGAGTAAAGTACATCCCGACCTGCTTGCCTTATAAAATGCCTGTGGTCTAATTGAAGAGCTCATAACTTTTTTAAATAACTAGTTGAGATTTTTCTGTTTCCACTGCAGAGCAGCTTTTTCCAGCTTTTTTCACCATTCAGCTAAAATGAACAACACAAGTGTATTCAAAACTTGCTTTTAATGTGGTCCTGGCACCGCCAAGTACTAGGTTCAGTCATGAAGGCAGGGCAAACTAATCCAGATGCCATTTGGTAATAAAAGAAGGATTTCCCAGTGCTGGAAATAAAATAAATTGCCCACGTATCAATATACTTCTGACCTCACGTGCATCCTGTGCGACATCTTGCAATTTCTTAGGATAAGAAATACTCTGTGCTCCAGCCACAAAAGTCAAATTCAACAGCAGTTGTTCCCTTCCACAGCCTGCAACCCTCGCAGTGAAACACAGCTTTCTTCCCATCGTCCTATGAAGCAGAGCTCAGCTGTGCCCTCCTCCAGCACAGCTGAATTGTGCTTAAACTCTGACAAGCAAAAAGGCTGGTTATTTTGGCCTGGAAAGCTCTGTTTCAAGGCCAGGCTGCCTGTACGAGACCGTTTCCCTGCTGGCCCCCTGCCTTCCAACTAAAACAGCAGCGCTGGGCTTGCGTGCTCCTTTGGGTTGCAGCGGCACCGGGGTGGCAGGCAGAGCTGAACGAGATGGGATCAAGTCCCTTTGGTGCTCGGTTTTGTAGCCCTAGAGCTCAGATCCTGAAAGGAGATCCTTGAAGAGAGACCTCTGAGCTCATGCAGATCAGTTTGCAGGACTGAGCCTTGAGAACCACAGTAATTAATAACAACTTGGCAAGACTGTCCTGGATTTCACTAGGAGTTCTGCACTAGAGCAGGATGAGAATACAGCATTAAAATAAGGCAGACAGTTCACAGCAGGCTGAGGAGAGAGGCCAAGATCAACAGGATAAAACTCTCCTTTTACAAAAACTGCCCTAAACCTTTTTGTCCACACACAGGGCTTAATTCAAGGCTTGTTGAAGTCAATGGGGAAAAAAACCTCATTAATTTCAATGGGTTTGAATCAGTTTGAACCCTAGTTCTGGCCAGAAGACAAGTGTTTATAAACTGGCCATGGATGACTTGAAGCTGGAAACTAGAGGATGGTCTCCAAGTACAGAACAGGGAGGTTCTGGAGCCACCTTCAGCAAAAGGGGAGGTGGCAGAAATGTCTTAATAATTATTAAGATGGAACTCGATTGAGCTAAAAATGAGACTACGTAATGTGGTGGGGGTGTGATAGCAGAGAGGAGGTCTCTGGTCCCTTCCCACCCAGCAGCCCCACGCTAGCCAGGCAGCGGGGCACTGGCCTGTCACATTCCTTCTCTTCCTGTAACTGCGGTGCAGAAAACCCTATTTTAGGCAACTGCTATTTTATGCTTCCGGCATAGCTTCATTTCAAGGAGATGATATATGTCCAAATTATTGAGTATTGGGGGATATTTTGTGACAAATGCTACTGACAGGTTCTACACAAACACCACACTGTCTGGTGTTTCATCTAACATGGCTTTCTTGTTATCGTACTGATGACATATGACTTCCAGTCATGCTACTCTTTTCTGTTACAGAATACAGGCTTAAAATACCTTTTTCTTCAGCCCCTTGTGTTTTGGCTGAGCTCTCACTCCCTCCCCAAGACGTGCTCTTATGAGTTCCTGAAAGCCACAGTGACATGAATTTCTGATGGTTGAACTTCGATGTTTGGTGTTTCTCAGATTTTGTGACTGTGCCTTGTAAATGGCTTTGATGTGGTTGGGGTGGCATCCTCACTGCTTTCCCAGATTGTCATCTTCTTCCTCAAAGTTTCTGCTTCTTTGCTGTGTTTTACTTTGCTTTTCAAAGTAGGGGTGTGTCTGTGTCCTACCATGAAGCTGGACGAGGATTCGCTGTGGGCTCTGCAGAGCACTGTGGCACGCTGGATTGGCAGACCCTCAGCCTCCATCCCTGCAAAGAGGGATGCTCAGTTCTGGCATCTGAAGTGGGCATAGTTTACAGCCAGTGTGTTATTTGTAAGCATCTAAACTATAGAAAATCCATTTCCTGAATGTCAGTACAGTTAGTAGGAAACACATAATTAGATATTTTAAGGAGGTGCGTATTGTTGGATGTTATCGTGAGGCTGTAGCTGTTCTCTGCTCAGAGTTCCCTGCTGCTGTGTAGCGCTGTCACTGGCTGGCTAGTGTACAAAGCATAGTGTTAGGCCTTTAATTAATATTGTATTAAATAAAATATATGTGATTCAAATAGCATCCAGTCCTCACTACTGAAATTAATGAGACTCTAAATGAAATTAAACCTACTTTATTGGCTATTGAAATTAGCCCACTTTAATGGAAGAATGATAAATTGCTTGCTGTAAACATGCTGTAGTACTGAACATAGCTTTGATCCAGTTTTGATTTCTCTTAGAATCCCTTACAAAATAGAATTACTTTGTACTGTCAGATATTTAACTTATTTTCTTTTATCTGACATTGCAAAATATAACTAGTGAATTTCCAGTATCTCTCTCTGTACAAAAAATAACCCAAATTTAAGACAGTTACAGCTTTTCACAGGTAGTTAGTAATATTTTTTTTAAAAAAACAGACCACAAGCCAAAAAATAACACTTGTCCTCAGTGGGTGTAAATTTGAAGATTATTTCAAAGTTAAAATCAAATTATGTTCTTTCTTGCTTGTCTTTTCTTAATCCAGAGTGGAGTGTTGCCAGCAGTTAGTCAACTTTTTAAACAAGATTGTTAAAATAAAAGTTCTGACACAGAATTTAGCAAAATCAATAATCCTACTAAAAATGCTGTTAATTTTTGTGAATAAGATTTTGATGATAATGACATGCTAAAAAAACCTTATCTCACCTAATTTAATCATCCCTCATGTCAGATTGAGAGCCACGTTGTGATCGAATATAGACCAGCATAAACCTGGAAGAACCAAACCCAGTGGAGTTACTGTGGGTTTGCACCAAAGTGAATCAGAGCAGGATCTGGCCCTTATTTTTTCTGCAAAAACAAACCAGAAACCTGAGTGCTCTGAAGCACGTTCGTGATACAGATTTGTTTTTCTTAACAACTGTGAAACGAACTGGCTTAGAGCTTGTGCCAAATTTGGCTGAACTCCTGCCAAGTCTAGTGTGCTGATTTGTATGGCAACATTGGCAACCGAAGCGAAGGTTTACGTTGACTGCTACGTTACACACTTATACAAGACCAGGGAAGTGGTTCCAATTACCTCCTGTTCTGCTGTGTGACCACAGGCAGTCTGAGGGAACAGTCATCTTTTAATGAGCTCGTAATGAAACACTTGGGCGGAGATTTAAAAGCCGTTTATGGGGCATACGGTGTATTACGGCCTTTTATCAACGCTACTGTGAGCACGACATGTCAGAGACCATTTTGGTGGCGGGAATTAAGCTATTTGTTTTATGGATAAGTATAGTCACAGCTATTTCCTGCGCATTCCAGGGACGGAGAAGTCGCCTTGCCAATTTGCTCTTGACATATTTACAGACGGAGAAGCCACCTTTGGACTAGTTTTTGCAAACATCGTGTTCCATTATGAAAACGTTCCCAAGGCTGAGGGTGAAGAGTCTGGCTCAGAATATCTCCAGCCCCAGACAGTGCGGGCCAGTGTCTGATCTCAGCCGTGCTGGAGAATGTCTGAAGTAATTCCATTAACTTTTCGGCATGTGTTCTGGACGAGCAGTGGAGTAGCTGAGGTTGGAGCCTGACCTTCAGTCTTCAATAGGTCCAAAGTGGGCTAAATTGCTGGATTTTTATTTTCTCTATTTTCTAAGCAGGAAATAGCCCCACCGAGTCCTTTTATAGGCTCTGCTTTCTCAACAGTGAGAGTCTGGAAGCTGTAAGGACATCCACTAGTATCCAAATTCCACAATTAATGATGCATTCCCAGAGTGGAGAGGGATTGCTGCGGTTGCCAACAAGGGCTGGCAATTCCGCATGTCAAAAGCAGTATTGCAGAGCAGGCAATATCCGAAGGCAGCTCCAGCTGTATTAGCGCTATGAATAATGAACAAAATGGATGCTCAGTTCTGGTATCAGCCAAGCTTTTAAGTCCATTCTTAAATCCTGGGATTAAAGCTCATGCTAATGTGCTGTACTGAGCAGAGCTGGCCTGCTTGATTTAGGTAAAATCATGCTTAGCAAAAAAGCAAACAAATGAAAATTGGGCAGTGAGTTATGTTTTAATAGGGCCTTGGAAGCTGATGTGAAAATTCCTACTGCCCTTTGGTGAGCCTTAAATGAGGCTATCACTACTGCGCGGGCCTGTATCTGGTAGAACAGATGAGAAGGCAAATAACCTGTCTGTGAAAATGGTTACACTGGTATCACAGTCCGGCCACTTCAGTGCTTGAATGGAGGTTTTTTTAGTTCGCTACCAAACGTGTTTGCATTTGAGCCAAGACGGTGTCTCTGCTAAATGCCACTCCAGAGTAAAATTTTTATGACCAAGTTCTAATCTCTTAGAAAAAGGCAGTATAAGAGAGGTGATACACTCCTCACACGGGCCTAAATACAGACCACTTTGCTTTACTGAAGAAGGAGATGGCTACTTTTTATTGCACATAGTCATGAGTAGGCAGTGCAGATGTTACAAGGATGTGGTGTTTAGATCGCATTTTGCAACAGGTAGATTTCCTGGCACTGGATGTTAGCAGCCTAGTTTGCAAAATTACTGAGGTGTATTCTGCTTGCTCTTACATGTCCGCTGCCATCGTTGAAAAATGATAGGTATCACCACAGCAGCAGCTGGCCCATTGTCTTTGTTTTCTGTATCTGTATCAAGTGTAAGTGCCTGTTCTCTAGTAGCAAGCCTTAATGATAAACCTTGTTAGTAGCAAATAAGATACAGTAAAATGGAGGAACTCTCTAATAATAGAAAATATGTGTAAAAGAGATCCTGGCAGGTCATCTAGTCTGTGTGTCTGCGCAGCGTGCTGGGCACAGTGCTGCCTGCAGCAGGCTGGGCCCACAGGAAGGACTGCTGCTGAACTCCTGAGAGTTTGCTGCTGACCCACCAGCAGCAGAACGCACCAGCCACAGTGTTATTTTTTGTGTTTGACAGGTAGGTGATGTCTGTAGTCTTCCTTAGCGTGGAGTTAACCCTGTTTGTGATAAGCTTTGCTAAAACACATCTACTACTGAAATAATCAGACGTTTGCTACTGGCTTTGTGACAAGCCAAAATGGGTCTGGAATGAGGTTGTCCTGGAAAAGGAAGGGTTTTAAAACAGACCTCAGCCAAAACCCATGGAAATCGTGGACTTTGTTGTGGTTTGGAGGAAGCCTTCTCACAGGATAACACTGGCAAGTATGTCCTCGGTGTGCAAGGGCTAGGTGCCTTTTGCGGGTTTTGTTGTCTTCCATCAGTTGCGGTCAGGGGTAGGATTCTCGAGTGCCTTTTATCCTTGTTGGAAATGCACAAACAATACAGGTACTGCTCGGAGGCAGAGGAGCTGCTTGCTGGGGCCTTGTGCCGGGACAGAACCCGCCTGGCTCCCCAGAAGGAGGAACGGGCAGCAGCGCCGGTGAACGCAGCCCAACCTGCCCTGTCAAACAGCATCTTGCCTGCAGCCATCAGCCACTCCTTTGAAGCCAAAAAGAAATGAATGGGACATCACCAACCATGGGAATGGCTTGTGGTGTAAGTGGTCAGAACTGGCTTCCTTCTAATGCCAAGTGCCAGGCGGGAGCATTGCATTCCCGCAGGTCAGAGATATAGGAACTTGAAATGCACAGAAAATGAAGCACAGACATGGGTGTGAGGAATTTGAATCTGGAACAAATGGACTTTATTTTTTAAGGGCTAAATGTGTCAGCCCACTATAAGGAGATTTTTAGTAATAGACATCTGGATCTCAATGGGTCTGTGCTGTCACCTGATGGAGCAAAATATTTGAAGTGCAGTAAAATGCATAATCATTGGATAAGAAACATGGGAGTGGATTCATGGCATCTTGTGATTTCAATAAATTGCAATCTGCGTATCATTATCACGTAAGCGTATTACACAGGGATTCCTCAGAGATCTTGAACCTCTTGTTGCTACAGCTTACAGATGACTTTCTCAAACACTGGAGTATCATCTTGCTGGCTTCCTGAAGTTGAAAAGTATTGATTGTATTTCTGTGCATGTGTGTTAAATATATAAAAAGCAGCAAGGCTGGAGATGTGACTCAGGTCATGAGTCAAAGAAACAGTGGGATTTTTAATTAAGTCTGCTCGTTTTCTTTAAGGCTGACAATACATCTGAGAATTTGACGTTTATTTATGAATGCATTCCAGATTTGCACACTGCATATCAAAACCTAGGACAAGCCTAGGGAAGGGTGGGGTAGAGTGCTGAGATACTATATCTGACTTGCCCTCCTGCCCGCAAGTGAAATTCTTTCCATCTGAGTCCTCGTGAGGTGGTGCTGGGTGAAGCAGAGCCCTTGGCAGAAGATTGTCTTGTCCCTACTTCTGCCCCTGAGTCAACGAGAAGGTTCACTTTGTTTTCATCCACTTCTGCCTCCCCTCTGGCATCCCATCTGCCTCCAAGGGTGGTGCCTCCCATCTTCTGTTCTCACCAGTGTGGGGAACTTGTCATCTTGCCTGCCTGCTTTTTCTTTCCACTTGCGCTGTTGGAACAGGCCCCTGGGATGAAACAGGATTCCTCTCCTTCCCAAGTGGCCGTCTTCGCTGCCTAGACCCACAGTGTGTCCTAACACAACTCCTTTACTTCCCAAATGTATCCGTGTGATGTTCTTGGGGAACAGAAGGGGAGGCAGTCCCCGCTCACAGCCCTCCTGGGGCTCCCCCTCCCCAGGCTCGGTGTACTACATCATGTAGGTGCAACAGTTGCATCTCAGGGCAAACTGTCTAACTAAAGTGTTGCTGATGCATAAGCAGAAAGCAGGAATGACTCTCTTCTCCCCAGGGCTGCGCTGACTCTGCGAGCTAACAGGAGCGGCAAGCAGTAAATGCATCCACGTGGTTACTGAAATGAGAGGCTTTGAGTCTGAATTCACACGGTGATCAGGTCTAGTGAGTAAGTAGGCAGCGTTTAAAGATGACAATCACTTTGATGGCCTTATCTGCTCTTTGAAGCCAAGAACCGCTCCCTGCCCCGTACACACGTGATAAGCTCCATCAGATTCTGCCTATCTTGTCTGCAAAAATAAGGGGCTGAGTTGACTCAGCTGGGACTGGAGCCTGTGACTCTGAGTGTGGGTGTGCTGTGTTTTTCCCACATGCATGCTGAGTGGCTAGCATTGGCAGAGAGCGGCAGGTCTGGCATCCATGCGAGGCGCTGCCCAGCACACACAGGCTGGGCCTTGCTGATTTAAATGCCAGAAGAGGCAGCATCCCCGCCTCCCGGCTGCTGTCACCCCTCCCTGGCACTGCAAAAACTGATGCGGACCTAGGTCCGCAGTGATCTCCATTCAGACCCAAAGATGGTCAGTAACTCAGGAGGATGTTTCTTCAGGATGGCTTCAGTTATCATACATGGCTTTCAGGTGCCCATCACTGCTGTGGTAGGACTTTGCCCTCGAGCTGTGGGGCCACCATAACTGGCTCGGGGTAACTCAGCATTGAGCCATTGCTCATGGGGATCCTGGGGGTGGTACGTGGGGAAGAGATACAGAGCTGGGCTGCAGTCAGGCAGCCAGAAGGAATAAAGCAGAGCAAAATTATTTACAAAGCAACTGAATATTTTTCCTCCCTCCCCCTCACATTTTTTAACAAGCTTCTTTTACCACTAAGAATTTCATCCTAGAGAAAATTGGCAAATGTCTGAGAGGCAGACGTACACCTCCACCACACCGGGGAAGGAGCTGGGAGAGGGCTTACTCTGAAAGGAAGGCCAGCAAGAAATTGCCTTGTCATCTGAATTTATTAAGTCTTTCTAACCTATTAGTTAATGCAGCAACAGCGCTTTTCAATAGCTACAGCTTGGCAGGCATTTAGGTATTTCTAAAATATTTTATTTTCCAGTAAAAAATCCACCTAGGATAGCAGAGTGCTTGTGTGTAAATGGGGAGAATGGGCCAGGGAACGGCCCATGGAGTGATCCATCAGCCTGTGCAGTCTGCTTCAAATCAGTAAACATGTCATGCTAAACTTGCTGTGGCAGTGCCTGATAGTATGTTAAATGATTTAATAATGATGTACTAGAACTCCTAAAAGCAGTAGATGGCTTTTTCTGACCCAAAGAATGTACATTCCACCTTGAGGCAAAAAAAAAAAAGAGATAGAAAGAGAGAGGAAAAAAAAAGGGGTTGTGTTTGTAAATGCTGATTTGAAGCCAAAGGATTTCATGTCAAAAGTCTCTCAGACCCTTACAGTAATTGCAAGCAACACATACAAGATCTGAGCTCAAATAGCTCCAAGTGTTGAAATTCAACCCATTTCGGGTCAAGAAGCCAGTGGGGAAATGCTGTCTTTGTCAAAAGACAGTTGAAGCTAGTTTAGAGCAGATACAAAAAATGACTCAAAGCTACAAAGCGAAGTTGTCAGAAGCGCATTTCACTTACCAGGCTAAAATGCAATTAGGGCCTGATTCAGCTCTTATAAAAAATGCTGGAGGCGCTTCCATCGATTTCCGTGGGTGCTGAGTCACCAGTGGCTGCTGAGTCACCAACCCCGAGTGCCGGTCAGGACTGTCAGAGCCCTAGTTTGAAGGCAGCTCTGATTCAGCTGGGAATATAAGCTTATTTTTATGTACAATACAATACTGGTTTGTGTTGTTACCTTGCCTGCAGCGGCATCATGCATAACAATCGCCTGACAACTGATGAAGTGAATGTTTCTTAAAAATACCTTCTGAAATGACAACTGCTTTTTGTTCCTAAAATATGTAGGAATTTTACGATGTTTCCTCCTTGGCTTCCTCTCCCACCTTCTGTGGCAAAAATGGGAAAAGAAAGTAAAGGAAAAAAAGCGGTTTCTTAAGAACAAGAAGTGAACTTCTTGCCAATTACTTTCTAACAGTGTAAAATCAGGAAATTTCAGGAACCTGAAAATGGTCATCTTTTACATGTAATAAAATAAAAAGAATTGTGCATAGGAAAGACATTCCAACCAGTCCCTAGAGAATACGAGAAAATTGTCAGGGCAGTCCAGAGAAGAAGAAAAGATGATTTCAGCTGAGCTGTTCACTACATGCAGACTCATTTGTTGCAGACCTTCTCGAGAGGGCAGGAGCTGCTGAGGAGACCTCAGTTTCAGCAGCACAGGAGCACACTGAACCAGGATGTGAATCTCTCCTCTGTGCTGGCGTGATTTAAAATAATGGTGCGATGTGCTAAGCGCTTGTTTTGGAGCAGCTGGATGCCCTGGAAGGGCTGTTTGTGAGACCATCAACAGCAGTTGCTGCCTCTGGAGAGTAATAAATGCTGATGCAGGTGGCACCGAAATAACCAGGGGCCTGAAATGCCCCTGTGTGGTACCTGCTGTAGCCATTCCTGGGTGGGCAAGCGGGTGTGAAACACTAAGAAATCAGAATCGTTTTGGCCAGGATTAGGTGATAGCACAGGCTGAACAGCAGTGCAGAGCGATGTCTCAAGTTTTGTTGTTTTAATGAATTAAAGCTCCTGACTTCCATTAGTCAGGGTTTTGCCGTGTTTCCTCCTTGTCCTTGTTAAAGCTTTCAGGGTGTCTTTCGGCCAGTTGCTGGCTGAGGTGCTGCGAGGAGGGTGAAGGTGGGTACCCAGAGGTGGAGGGTACCCCGAGAGCTCTCTCAGCCTCCTTCCCTCTTTCCCCCAGCTGCGCTGCCTGCCCTGTGGCTGCTCTCTGAAGTTCTGGGGGAGCTAATGAGGCTTCCCTGACAGTCCTTATCTCCCCCTCCTAAGTGAACATCTCAGGGTACAAGCTGGTGATTTGTCCTTGCCAAACTCAGATGGCGGCTAAAGCAGGCGGCCTCTGCCCCAGCCGGGTGCCGGAGGCAGAC
Organism: Fregata magnificens; assembly: GCA_013389945.1. NCBI lineage: Eukaryota > Metazoa > Chordata > Aves > Suliformes > Fregatidae > Fregata > Fregata magnificens. The sequence goes on from WAAD01029617.1 coordinate 85,980, forward strand.
AGAGCGTATTTATCTTCTTTCTACCTCCCAGTAAACCCACAAAGTTCACAGCACTTCTAAGGCCTTTCCTTTACCTGTTGAGCTTCACCAGACAGGAGCTGGAGATCTCGCAGTGGGGCGGCTTAGGGACAGGCTCACAGTCACTTCCAGTCTCTGGTTGGAAGCTCCTAACCGCAGGGCTGCTCCGGAGGACCAGCCCCTGCGTGGTCGGTCGTAGAGGAAGTGCCAAGCAAAACAAATAGTACTTGAGGTTAAAAAGCTCAAAGTGTGTTAGTATCACAAGACCCAATCTCTGCATCTGCTTCTGCCGTTCCAAAATCATGACAGAGGGCAGCAAGTATCAGGAGGCCGTGGAGATAAAGTAGGACCCAGCTGACACAATGCCGCGTCTGGTGGAGGAGCTGTTACCCAAGCACCAGCGCCAAGGGGACACACTTTCCTTTCCCTTGTGTTTGTGCTGCTCCAGACAAAGTTGTTCAACAGCCTACTGCCAATTAAAGAATTTTAATAGTAAAACCAATGGACCAGGACCCGGAGTAGCCTGTGACACCCTAACACTGGATATTGATACTAGACGGATGGTAGCACGCGCTGTGAGTCATGCAGCCTTGGGGCCCCTACAGCAGACATGAGAAGAGTCCCTGCTCAGAGACCTCACTGCCTATGGTGAGAGATGGTGCGACGTATGTACGCAGGCAGGAGGAAGCGGAAGGTAACGCTGGCAATCGCAAGATCAAGCAATTACTTGGGCTGACAATAAGCTCAGTTTGAATTGCAAAAATGTGTCTGATCTTCACTTACAAGGGCATGAACTACACATGGCAGGGCTGGCTGGCAAGGGACTGGCTCCCGGACCGCAGCAGGCAGGCTGGGGCCGAGCTGCAAATTCTGTCTCATTAGAAGAGATAAAAGGGGGCAGAAAAACATGTTTACAGTCTCTGCTCTGGTACTTATGGGTACTTGACAGTATTTTTAGATGCTGTGGTACTTGTAGGTGTAAATGACAGGTTTTACATGAAATGCATGAAGTTTGGGGCCTTTTCCAAATGAGGACATCAGCCCAGGTGCAAACTGTCAGTGCCATGCGCAGCTGGGAACATGGAGCAGCTGGTAGTAGCAGTTTTTGATCTATAACTCCTCAATTTGTCCATTTCCACCTGTAGCACTTCTGCAGCACATCCCTGGCATGCCCCGGGTTCTGGTATTCACAAGTACCTACACTGATCTCACCTGGAAATCACACCTTAACATCTGATGTGTTTTATCTCCATTCAGCTGATGCCTATCTTGTAATAAAATTTCCCATGGCTTATCAGCACTTGACAATTAGATGCTTAACATCCCACTTAATGCAAAACAGATTACATCCTGGGAATTAACAAAACAATAAAATGCCTTAAGGGATAATGGAAGATTTTATATAGACGTGTATATGTTTTTTTATATATATATATCTGTTTATACGTACACACACGCGCATACATAGTTGTGAAATCTGGAGATACTGATCACTGCTTGATTGGTTTTCATGGCTCATTCCTGTGCCTCTCCTGTATTCGTGCCACCTTGTTCTGGTAGAAATTGTGTCGCCTGCTGCAAGTGCCGCGTGTTGACCTTCTTGAGGTGTGACGAGAGGTTGGGAGCTGGCAGGGGGTCCCCAGCCCGGGGGTCCCCAGCCCGGGGGTCCCCAGCCAGGGGCTGAGTTCTCCCCGCCGTGCCCAGCCGGCAACTTTGCTCCCTCTTGTGGCAAACCGGGGCCCCACTTTGGTCTGTTCCCGAGCCAGGGGTGGCTGATCCCACCCGGCAAGTGTCCATGGAAGTGGTCACTGAGGGAGGACGCGGGAGAGGGCCAGCCGCAGGGCTGTGCAGTGGCATGGCCAGCCCCGCTCGCTTTTGGGAATCCCTCCCCAGGTCAGGGGTGTGGGTCCGGTCCCGTGAGCTGATCCCAGGCCAGCCACAGCAGAGCCTCTGCCCGCCGAGTTTAAATATAGCTGGTCGTCTCGAGCTTTATCGCAGAGCGTGGTTGTTTTAACCCCAGTTCTTGGACGTTGCTGAGGCTGGAGCTGTTGGGAAGAGCCGTGTTGCTGGAGAAAGCCGGGGAGTCGTCTCCTTCCCGCTGCCGGGATCCCCACAGAGCAGAGCGTTTTGCCTGTGCTTTCTAGTCCTGCCATCATCACTCTCATCACTCAGACTTCCAGAGGAGGCACGCGGTCCAGCTTCATGGGCTTGCAGACCATGGGACTTATAAAATTAGAGGAGGGAATGCAAGGACTGATGGGTCACAGCAGTTAGTGAAGATTTAAAAAAAAAAAAAATTTACTCAGAAATATGTCTTTAAAAATATCGAGAAAGAGAAGAAGTCGTTCAGTTCATTGGTACAGTGCCTGCGTGTGGAGGGCTGAGCTGCCCAGTGGCCACCAGCCAGAGCAAGAGCTGGGGACCTGCTCAGTGCCTTCATCTGCTTGTCGATGCGGTGGACACCCTCACAGAGAATGGGGCCAAATCCTGGGCTCAGTGATTCAGGTGCAATCCCTGCGACTCTGTGTCTCTGGGTGACCTGCGTGGGCCCGTCCTGGCCTGCTCACACCCTGTGTGGTGTAGTGCCCACCCCAGCGCACACAGAACAGAGCAGAGGCTTACGCTTCCCATGAGGAATGCTTGGGATGCCCTGTCTGTGTGTTGTTTGGTAAATGCTGATCTTTTGGCTGCCTGCCCTCAGAGAAGAAGAAATTTCTGTTGCAGTCTGGTCATCCATCCAATAAGTGACCAAATGCAATAGTTCAGATCTTAACACACACAGTGTTTATTCATTTAGCTGGTGATTTCTGTTACAGTGGTGCTCTGCGGAGCCCAGTGGAGACAGCAGCCTGTGATACAGTGCACCACACACACAGAGAAAAAGCCATTCGTGCCCTAAAGAGTGTAAATAAATGCCAGGCATAGCACTGTTACCTCTCTTCTAAAATATGAGAATATCTCTGTCTGACAGTGCTTTACAAAAGGTCAATACCATTAACCCCATTTTACAGAGGGGAAACTGAGGAATCGAGCTTTTATGCATGGGCATCCAGCAGGCCAGGAATAAAAAACAGGTCCTGTGAGTCCTGGCCCTGCTCATCAGGTCCCCGTGCCACATCTCATATTATTAACTTGTCCTGTCCTCTGTCCTCCACCACAGATGAACCTCTAAAGTCATTGAGTCTTCACCGGCGTTCCCAAGGCCGCTGCAGGATGCAGGCTGGGCAATGTCCTGGGAGGAGGTGAGGAGCCCAGACCCACGCCTGGCCTTACCCCTGTGAGCCACAAGCACTGCTGGCACACGGGCAGCCTCCCACGTGCTCTATGCTGCTGGAGAAAGCTCAAGTCCTGGTGTGCTCCAGCTCTGTGCTGCGTTTCATTTGCAGTTTTTAAAGCAGTAAGTGACTCTTAAAGCCAAACAAATGCCTGGCATTTGGCTATGCCTGTGTTTTCCTGTGGCCAGGCTGACCTTTATGAACACTAGAGTCACAACTATGACAGGCAGCTCACTTGAGCTCTCCCTTCTGGGAGCTGGGGAGGTTTTGTAATTGCTGGAAGAGCCAAAAAGTCTTTCTTCAGACCTCGATTTTCCCTTAGCAACCAACTTTCCTCCTTTATTTCTCTTCTCTTCACCTTTCCCTTCCATGTAACACCCAGATGATACTTGGTCTTGAAACAATCCTTTTATTGATGCAGATGCAATCAGCAAAAATGCTGAGCAGTTGCAGAGTTCAGCCCAACTCTACGAAATCACTCATAAATGGGATTAACTTCACTAAAGCTGTTCTTGTGCTCAGTCTTAAGCATGTGCTTAAGTCTTTCACAAGTCCTTGGCCCTCTCACAGTCACAACTGGGTCACGCTGATTACCCAAGTAATGGCAGGATGAGGAAGAGGCTCTCATTGGGATCTCTGTGAAAGCATTTTTTCTGAGCCTATGGTCAGTGGTCTGCTCTGATGGCAGATGAGTGCAATTTGTGGTTGTCCAATGAAGGAATAGAGCATGAAATCCCCTATTAAGGTCCTCTTAGATATGTCTGCAAAATGCTGAGTAGTGAGTAAAGTGCCCGTGGCACAGCTGCTGCGTGTTGTGCTGTTCTCATCACTTGCAGTTACTCATCTGTCTCTCTTCAGCTCTTTTCTCTAACTTGTTCTGCGCCTTACCAAGTTTCCATCTTGCTCAAATGTTAAACTCCNAGTATCATAAAGTCATGAGGTAGGTTTTTAAATTTAAGTCTTTAATTGGGATTTGCTGTCTGTGCTTCGGGGTATGCTCGAGATACACTTGCCTTGAAACCATGAGGGCTAGACAGCATGTTCTTTTGCACTGGATACAGGATGCTCACCTAATGGCTTGACTTGAGGAATGAAAGTAGAATTATGTACTCTATTATTGCTATGGAGTAAAGCCCTACAGAAACTGTGGTTAAGGTCTGATTTGCTAAATGACTGAGAAGCACATAGACACCATAAGACATATTTTAAAACTGTGAATTGACACATACTACTCACTTCAGTTGCATATTCTTTGTGGCATGGCTGTTCCTTGCCGTGTCCTGTACAGCACCTAGCACTCTGTGGTGTGGTTCTCAGCACCTGCTGAAGGCAAATAATGATAATTAGTCCTAACAGCTGCTCTGTTTCACACCTCTTCTAGCTAGCCAAGACAGATCACAAGGAGATGTCACCAAAGCAAATAATTACCATAATGCCAAATGGCTTAGCACAATTTCAGTACATAGCACGAGGGTTTGCCTGTATGATCCATGACAGAAGTGCTGAGTACCTTTGCCTGCCCAATATTATATATTTCCGTTCCCAGCTTACGACCTGCACCGGTTCTGAGTCTTGCTTGTGCTAAGGGCTCTGACGTACAGGTGAGTTACCACAGTGTAACAAGCTCCTGCGTGTCAGGTTCTTCACCGCAGTTGCCTTGTTCATGCTCTTACCCCAGTAAAGGCAATGCAGCTATCCCCTTTTTTTGTGGAAGGGGAAAACTACCTTGGCTTACTTTGTATTTGCCAAGGGGGGAGCAAGCACAAAGATAGTTATTACAGAATAGCTGATACCTGTTAACTTGAGTTATTATTCTTGTTCCTAGAGTTACTTTATATGTTGGGGTCATGCTCATCATTTAAGATGTGAACTTGGTACCAAGCAGGCAAACGCTTTCATGGATCTCCTCATTACCTTCAAACCATACGGAACTGTCTCCATTGGATGAGTGTAATAGATGTGCCTGGGGCTGTTCAAGCTAGGGCAAGATATCACAGGCAGAAAAGAATAAACATAGGAATATTAACAATACGTTATTTTGCTGGTGCAGTTTTCCCATATGATTACAAGTGATGAGTGCTCCGTGGGAGTGAGGAAAAAAAAGATTGGGCCCATACCGATAGGCCGTATTCAGTTGTTCACAGTCATACGCCATCCTTTACTGTTAATTCGTTTGCTCTTATGCCACTGTATTCTATCCTGAAGGCTAACCACATATCATATATATTTAAAAGAACAGTAGCATATAACTGGTATAGATCTTAGAGTTTCTTTCCCAAAACATTATGGTATTCCTGCTGAGAATATGAAGATAAAGGCTTTAATCCTTGGGAACAAAAGAGTGTGAGTAATTCCATTTCATTGCATGACCTGGAATCTCCACCCATATAAATACATCAAAGAGTAGCTATGATTTCACTCTTTGACACCCATGGGTTGAGGTTCTCACCCTGGGAAGCAAACAGCTCCTGTGGTTGGGCTGGACAGTGCCCATGAGGCTGGGTAACATGGATGTTTTCAGCGTTCTTTGATCTTCCTACTGGACTGAAATTATTCACATCTCCCCAGTGTTGCTGAAAACTCATCCAAGCACTCAAGGCAATTATTTTTAAATGTATGTGTGTTTTGGGCCAAGTCCATGAATCCTGACTCATGACTGACTCAGCCCTTACTTAAGCAAAACTCCACTTGATTTCATTACAAATGGAGGCAGGACTTTGTGATTTAGCCCCCTGCCAATGGGAGTTGGCTGCAGGAGCTCAGTGCCAGCTCTCGGAGCCGATGCCCTTCTACAGCTCCCAGCAGACTGCCAGTGCACTGAAGTCCTCTGCACCTCTCTGAATCTTGCATGACAGTGATGCTGTCTACTAGGCAAAAAGACCCATCCTGCTTGATTGCACTGCTCAAGCCACCATGTGGGTGACAGAGAACCACGCTGGCCCCGTGCTTTGTTGACTAATAGCTCTCAGTGCTAATCCCACCAACCGGCTGTATGAAATTCTGTGACCCACGTTAATCGGGAGATCAGACTAGATCGTTGTGATAGCCTGACCATCTGGAAACTGTTGCACTGCAGATTGGCTGTAACTCATCAGAGTATTTTAATTTTGTTATAAATTAATTTCAAACATGGTCAGCTCACCATTACATGTTAGAAGCGAGGAAAGAAACTAGATAACATGAGTACTGGGAAGAGTAGTATAAAATACTCAGGCAGGTCTGTATGACAGAAGTCTAGCTGGTGCTAATAAACTCTGCTGGATCTGATCTACTCTCTGTGCCATATTTCCCAGCACTCCTGGCTCCGGGCGAGGGTAGTGCCTTGGTGCAGCGCTGGACCTGACCTGGCTCCCTGCACTCATGACTGCAGGAGTCAGCTCAGGTCTCGCCAGCCTTATTAGCTCTGGCTCAGTGCCGGCAATTCCTATTCAGGCTGGCTCCACGCAACGTGCCTGGATGTCTGTGCCGCGCACATCCCAGCATGGGAGTGGTGTCCCGGTGTCAGGAATGCGGGACGGAGACGCTCCGGCTGCCTCCTGAGAGCAGCACGGTCACATTCACACAAATGAAGAGGCTCTGCTGAAGCAAGCTGTCCTGCCTGGAGGCAACCCAAGTGTCTCTGTCCTGGCATGGCTAATCCAGAAGCCACCCAAGGGAGACGGAGAGTGAGAAAATAGTAATAAACTGTCTTGAAGTGTCCCTGCTGTCCACCACCCCCAGGAGAGCCTATTAAAACCCAATCATTTTCTGCTTAGCAAGTGTGACTGCCAATATGTGGCTAAAGCAACAAAAAAACTTTAATGGAAATGTTATTTATTTACATGTCATTTAAGATAATGCCATTGTGTTTTGCATGGCTGCACCTTGACAAATGGCCTGATCAGTTTTATTCCTAACTACAGCTAGAAATAACAGAGCTGCTGTGCGTATTGGTATAATTTCGTATCATTTTGGCCTCTTCAGAAGAGGAAGCATTTGCAGGATTGGGCTCAGTGTATTGGCCTCTCAGATGTTGCTGCACCCTTTGTTGCCCTTAACCATTTCTTTCATCAAAGTAAACAGGTTTGATCTCCGGTTTGAGTAACTTACTGTTCTGTCTTTTATGATGCTGCATTAATAGGCTTTGAAGAGATACATTTTCTGCCAACGTAAACACTTTCTTGAATGTAACAGAAATGAGTCCTTGCTTGCATTAGTTTGCTGTGAACTTTATGAAGGCTATAAGGCTATAAAATAATCCTAAGTAGATGGCCTCATCAGAATCTCCTTTAGACTACTCCAAGGCTTCCACAATAATGACTAAATGAGAGTCTCCTCTCAGCAGGCAGGTTTTTTTTCTTTTTTTCCTTTTTTCTTCTTTTTTCTCTGTCTTTTTTGAAAAGGGGAGAACTGGGGCTGCCTGGCCCAGTGATGTTCCCTCTCCCTCCATCTCCCCATCCCACTCCAGACTTCCTGGGAGGAGACATGAAAAGTGACTGTGCACAACTCAGTGTTCTGCACAGCACTTTACCCGTGTGATATTTGCAAAGGAATTTTGTCTCTCTTAGATATTCTTGAGGGGTCAGTGAATTGCACAAAGGGGTTTAGTCCTTTGTCCTTGGCCATCTCTGACTGAAGTCACAACTGTCACTTTTACTGCCACAGTACCTGCTTCGCTATATAGACTTGAGATCTAAAACCCACCGAAGTAAAAAATGATTCCTATTGACTCCACAGGTGTTAGGCCAGCCCTTTATTTTCTTCAAGGCCATCTAAGGCCCAGGGAGCAAATATATTCAAATATAGACAACTCTATGAAGAAGTGTTGTAAATATCTTGTCTTCAGCACATTCACATCAAATACAATTTTGGCTCTGTAGTTGTGAAAAGATACAGAAATTAGTAGAGTCACCAAGATCTAAGTCAAGACTAGGGAAAGCTGGTGAGTAAGAAGATTCTTCAACGTTAGCTCTTTTGTTTTTGCATTCTTATGACTTGAATTCACATCTGCCCCACACTGAAGAGCCTGGAAACAAGATCTTCAGGTCTTTCCTAGTTGTAATGAGAACACACCCAGACAGAGTACATGAGGAGAATTAAAGGAAGGAGATTTGCAAAACCTCTTAAAACAGCAAGCTTCTTAATTTTGCTTTAGAATTCAAAGGAGCCATCAGCCAAAAATATTTGAGGACTGAAGAAGCTAAGCCCCAGCAGAGTGCATGGCTGGCTTGGTTTGCTCAGGCTTATCTGAATTTTGTCCTGTAAAAGCGTGAATTATTGACTCTCCCCTTTTCTCTGCTTTACAGTCCTCAGGTACCTGGAGGGCATCCCAGAAAAACAGGAGGTTGAGCCAGCCCTCTCAAACGCTCGTGTTTTCTAAGTGTGTTCTGAATCTGAGTGGCTAAGCCCAAGTTGGAATATTTAAAGGTTTTCAAAATTCCCATGTAACACCCCTCACCCCAAAAGAAAAACCAGCTAAGCAGCAGTGCTCCCTTGTAAACCTAGACCATGCCCGGGGAGTGGCAGCCATCACCTCTGTGGTGCTGGGAGCCAGAAGCCGCTGCAAAGACACACTATTATTGCAGCCTAGTGGTTTCCAGAAGCTGGGCTTTTATTGCTGTGGGTGAAATTTGTACTCTGCATGGAGAGAACCAACAAGGCTGACAGTGTAGTGGGACTGAATAATGCAGAGGCCTTTGCTAGTCCTGTTGCATAGGAATGATTCCCACATCCTTCAGGCAAAGCAGAGTGAATCAGTTTTGAAGAGCCTCTGCAGCAGTACTGCAGCAAATTGGAAAAAAATATTGCAAAGTATAAAAGACTTTTGGTCAGATGCTTTTTTTTGGTTGGTCATCTGGCTCTTTCCATGTCTGAAATTGTGTATTTGTTCTTGCAGATGTTGGAGTTAACATGCAGCACTTACAGGGGCAAGTACCCTGGGCTTTTGCGCACCTGGACCTGCCGCCCTGGCAGCCGCCTTCCCTCCCATCAGCTGCAGCGACTCCACTCGCTCTGGCAGGATCTGGCCAGGCTGCGCTGTGCCCACCAATCCTCCCTTCTGCCCATCCAGGGCCCTGGGGGCTGCCACAAAGCTGAGTTTTGCAGCATGCTGGGCTTGCTGTGCTTTTCACGGGGTCCTTTGCTCTCCAGCCCTGCACCATTTGCTTCTTTGTGCGGGACACAGTTTAACACTCTCCCTTGTAAAACCTTGAATTAAAAAGCAGTGTCTTAGAAGGCTTAGATGGGATTAAGAAGGACAAACCTCTTATACACAGAGCTAATACTAAGTAAGCTTTTCTAAATTGCCAATACGTGATGTATTAAGATGAGAGCTCTCCTATCACTCTCCATCTCAGCTGGGTTGTTTCAAGGGATATAATGGAAGTTGGGTTTATTGACTTCCACTAGGACTTGGGTGTTTAATGCCTTTTTGGTCTTCTGATGTTTCAGCCATAATTTCTAAAAACATTTGCCACCTTCCCAGGCCAAAACCAGAACTGGTGTAGACAGGTGTAGTTTCAGTTGCTTCAGCAGATCTGTGCCAAACTACAGCGATTGCAAATCTGGAGGCAGCCTTTGTTGGCAGGTGAAAGCAGAGGATCTTGGCTAATTCTAGCCCTGTCACTGACCTACTATGGCACTTTATCTGCAGCTCTGCTATCCCCTCAACCCTGTCTTTACATATTTAGAAGACAAGACCTCTGGATAAGGATTCCTTTATTTTCTTTTATGCAGAAGTTAGTCTAAGGGGTTACAGTCATGTGCCACTTAAATAACTGACCCATAGTATCACTTGCATTGCACAATTCAATGTGTGAAAAGCTTTCCTGTCCCATGCAGAGGCAACCTGGAGATGAGGGGAAAGCACCTCTGTCTTCTGTTTCCTTGACTGCCTTGCCTTCCCCCACATACTCCCATTTAGAAGATATTTATTAGGTGGGGAAAAGTACAGTAAAATGTAGATCTTGGGTATCTGGAGCTGCATTGCTCTGCGAAGCGGCACCTTCTTTTCCCGCACACGCAGGGTTCTCATTACATCTTTAAAGAATCACAACAAAGAAAAGGAGCTGACACAATGAATTTTGATCTGGAAAATGAAATCTGACATAACCAGTAGTTACATTTTTCTTATTCCCTGGTAGTTTGCCTAAAGGCAGCTTTTAAATGATTCCTGCTTTTCACCTCCTGAGAAATAATCTGTTTGCTTCTGAATTAATCAGGCAGCATCATAAAAACCCTCTAGAGACTTTGAAAGCTGCTGATCTAACTTTTTAAAATATATAGTGGGCCTCATCCTTAGGCCAGCCAGTGGGAATTTTGCTCTTAACTTTGATGGGAACAGGAGCAGGCATTTTATGTGTGATGCTACTGAAAGAATAGGGTTCCCAGTAAATAGTAATAGATGTTGCTTTTTCTGTCTGCTTTACTGGCAACTGTTTCTATAATATCTTGAGTCTCGCAGTGCTGAGAGAGTACATCCTTACTTATTTCATTTGCCTTTGGACAGTGTTAGTATTTCCATTGTTTGCTGCCTTGACGAGCAGACGTGTGCAGGATAGTTAAGTGCTCTCTCTCCACTTGTAATGTCCAGTGTGTGACTGATACGCAGGAGCTGGGCAGTTGTGCAAGGCCAAGGAAATCAGTGGAGCTGATCATTTCAAGCTTGGCTTTGAGATGCCAGCTACTCTGGCACTCGCTAACTTAAATCAGCATCAACTTAGTAAAGTAATTTTTTAACAATAACTTAGTTTTCTGTTAATCTGAAAGATGAAAATAGTCAAATTATTTTGGTCTCATTGATACGAATTTTTTTTTAACTGAAAAAAAAAAAACAAACAGACTTTCATTGACCAAATTGAAAACGTCTGTACCAGTCTGTTTACAGGGTGATGTAAAAACTTTTATTTGACAAGGTAGAAGAAATGGATAGAAGAAACAGATAAGTTTCCCAGCTCACGAGTTTTTCATGAAGTTGGGCTTTATGGCCTGGATGGTCTCTCTCTGTTCTACGTTTCTTTGTTCTTACATTCCTGACTTTGCCTGTTGCCAGTGGCAATATCACCAATACAAGTCAGGACAAGGATTAGATCAAAAGATGCATGAGGAACCAAAGATGGCTCTGAGTGAGATTTGGAGCTCAGATTAGGAGATCTAAACACCTGTATGTCTTTCAGGTGTAAGTTTGTGTACTGCTGGCATTATGCTGAGGGGTTTGCTCACATAGCTCAAGGAGTATTCATGGTCAGGATGACATCTGGTAAACTTGTCTCATGAAACCGTACTGCTCTTCTGAGTGACACAGGCTAGAAATGCATGAATTTGCAGTATGGACCAGAGAAGAAAGACTCGTTTCAGGGATCACCATTTCAAATCTCATTATTCTGCAGCGGTTTCTGCTAGCTTTTAGAAATGTCAAAATAATGTCCTTACTAACATTTCTGTTGTTTGAAACTTGAAACCAAATTCTTTCCTAAACAGATATGCTGGAGCTGTTCCTCTCTCTTTTATGTGTTCAGTGTTACCTGACTTCTGAGTGCAGCTATGGCTTTCACCGTTCCTTCCCCAGGTCAGCACACAGGCTTGGCTTCACTCAGCTGCTGGGCTGCTCTGACAGTGCTGCTTTGGGAAATAAAACAAGAGAAGAAATTGTCACAAGAAAGCCCAGACTGTGAGCGAGATCAGGAAGGTAGATCCAACTTTATAATTATCAGTCTGATTATCCCCAGCTCTCCCTTGCAAAATAGGAGATTTGGTGCCTTCTCTGTAAAGGTGTTGAGTGTTTGGAAGGTTCCTGGAGAGTCCAGCGGTTTGGGACGCGTGGGTTGAGGAGCCAACTCCAAAACCAAGTCAGCTAATCTCCAGCAAGATCTATGTGGAAAGGAATTAAAAGCACTAGGCCCAGGGAGCTGTTATCTGACATGTTCTTTTTTTAGCTGATGTCAGAGATTTTACTTGTATTTTTTTTCTCAGATCTGCTCATATACATTTTATACACTGGAGCTTTGCAGAGCACAAATAACATTTTCTAAGATGGAGAGGTCAGTTACTTGTGTTCCTGGCATCAGCTTGGTCTTCCATGTCAGTCTGCCCTGGGAGGTTTTAAAAGTCAGTGTGTTCTCCCTGCTCTGTATCAAGCCTGAATTCCCAGTCAGGAAAAAACGTTGTTGTGGGCAAAGTCCAAAGAGTTACAGCTCTATTTACAGTTTAGTTACCACCTACAGCAACGTAGCTCATCACTAGCAGAGCCTTGGGCATGTTTCCACTTTATAACTTAGTGAAGCTGTTTAGACTGTTGTCAACAGAAGAAATAAAGGACCAGGGTAGAACTATGGCCCCAGTAAAATCAATGGCAAAACTCCCATGGACTTCAGTGGACCGCCATTTCACTTAGTACTGTATGTGAGGAGCACGTATTTTATTGTCACCTTGATACCTGCTTGTTCAGCTACTTTTCTCAAAGCATATTCAGTCCATGGGCAGCCTCATGGGCCCTGGCAGTACCTGAGGTACCTTTTTGGTGTTGATAAATTGCAGGTTGGTCTTTCTGTCACATCTGTCACTTTATTTTCTGTCTTCAGATCACTGCTCTTTCTCTCTGGCTCTTGGAAATTATTTTGTGTCCTTCTCTATAGTAGCTGTAGATCTGAATCTATGTAACGTAGGGAAGAGGAAGCAGAAAGGATGTTTATGGACTTTCCCATGGCTACAAAAGAGGAGCAGGGTTGGGTCAGTAGGCCAGCTCTCATGTTGGGCCAGTAGGTCAGTGAGAATTCCCTAGATTCATCCTAGATCATCTGGTTTGTAGAAGAAATGGATGAATCCTTCTGTTCCCTCCCCACAGCCTTCTTTGCCCTCCACCCAGTTAACTTAAGTTGTGAAATTGTGGGCAGATTGTATGTACATACACCCACCAAGCCTACTATGTAAAGATACACACATATGCATACCTAAACACCCTGCACAAGCATGTACTTCACACGGTATACAGGTTTGGTAATATTATTTCCAGCAATTAATCTCCCTGTTTTTGAGTTTGTACAGATTCCTGTCTAATCTCCAGAAAGATTATTTCTTTCTATATCCTGAGTGCCAGTGATATGCAAAGGCCAAACTGCACTGCACTGTGCCCTTTGGGAAGAGACTCCTGCTTAAAAGCCTTCCAGATCTTGGCTGTCACAGAATACTATATTTGGAAGGATGGGAAGGCAACATGAGAGGCACATGGAGCAAAAGCTGTGAGCATCAGCAGTTTACTACAAGTAAACAGTTTCACTTCTCTAGCTGTTATGTTCGTCAGTCTTGTAAACAGGATCTGCCTACAGTAAGATAACAAAGCAGTAGTCCTAAACCTACCTTCTTCCTTCGTGGTTTGAGTTATAAACTGTCAACACTCATGTCAGCCATTCTGTTTCATCCCTCTATGATCCACCATTGCAATGTTTAATTCCACCATTGCAATGTTTAAGTCCACCATTGCAATATTTAATTCCACCATTGCAATGTTTACTTGCTCCTGCAGAGGCCTTTGCTTTGCTGGAAGCAAAAAATCACCAACCTTGCTCCCTACTCTTGCAGGGATTTACAAAAGAAGGACTTAGTTAACTGTCTGAGATCAGGCAGCACTCCAAATCATTCCAAAACTGTCCTCTGCATTTGGGAGAATAGAATATTACTGTCCATTTTTTTATCCTGATCATCAAGAGGCAGACAGTCCTGGCAGCTGTTTCTGCTGTCCTGTTTAGAAGAGAGCTGTGAGATCTGGAAACTGATGGTGCAGTCTTGTCTGATAGCATCTGAAAAACCGTGGACATTCTCACCTCTCCACTCATACCTCCAAGCACCTTGGAGTCATAAATCGCAATGCTAGAGCAAATGGAGTCATGCTTAGGGAATGATCTCCCCGTTCAAGGTGAATCCTGATACCTGACGTATGAGAAGACCAGGCACATGCTAAAAATTCCTTGCTAATTTGGGTTGCTAGTTCATCAAAAACATCCTCCCAAACACGCACAGGATGTATTAAGTTATGGTATAGTAAGCGATCAGCTTGTCATACTGACATTTCTGCTCCTTGCCAGAAAGTCCTGGACTTCATTATCTCTCTCAAGAAATCAGATCTGTTAGTGTCACCCTGCAGTAAATTTCTGTAACTGGAAACCTCTCCCCAGGCGTACAAACATATGAGGACAACTGAGCATTGCTGTTCTCTGAAGACTGATATATAAATATATACTGGACCAACTAACAACATCTCTTCCCTGTTACAGGTCCGATGAAGTCTTAGCCTCCAGATCTTTATTTTGCTGTTTGAGCCTTGGTCCAGTAGCCCTTTGGCATAGGCACATAGTGTGTTAGGAGTCAGGGCTTAGCTTTTGGGGCTATCAAATCAGGGAATTTAATTGTGTGTAAGTTACTTTATGGTGTTACCTTCCCACTTACCGTTCTACTTCAAAAAGCTTGGAAATGCCACCTGTCCTGCTGCAGCAAGGGAGGTTGGCAGGGGTGGCCCCAGCGGTGTCGGACACCGCCGCTGTGCATGCTGTCACCTTGGTGACTTACAGACCAGAAGGAAAGAGTACTTATAAATGAAACTTTCTCTGTGTGGTGATCCTGTCGGTAATGTAGTAGATGGCCAGAAAATCTGGAATCTCCAAGCTGCTGTCTCTGTACGACCTCTTCTGTTAATTGCTCTCTGCCTCAGTTTCCTTATCTAAGAGTTGAGAGCATTTCCCCCTCTTTTGGGACCTGCAAAGAAGAGCTCTAGGTTAAGTATAGTTTTGTTTCTTCTCAAAAATAAAAAAAAAGTAATCACCATGTCTAAGAAGACAACTCAGTGGAAAGTCAATTTTCCTTTAGAAAGTCGTGAAATGAAACATTTTACCTTTTATTCTAGTTTTTAAAAACACTGTCCATTTTACCAACTGTTATCAAGGTGGTCATTGAGTGGTTTTAATTAATGAAAATCTAGTTTTCAATAAACAAAAGGTTTCCATTATATATGAAATTAAAATTGCCCTTTTGTAATAAGGAAATGCTGAGACAGCTGTTTAAAAAAGTCATGACAGAAGCACAGAGGGCTACCTTTTGCCCTGTCAGTGTAGTATTTGAACCAAGAGAGAAAACTGAGTATAGGCTCAGGAGCAGGCTCAGCAATTACAAAAGCACCAGTTTCCCAACAAATATTGTTATTATATTATTATATTATTGAGAATCACCCGAGCCAGTAAATGCAAGTGATGGTAAAACCCTTCATGCTCTTTAAATCATCTCCTCAAGTTCTTGAGGGCTAGGAGTGCCTTTTGTCAGTGTTCGTGGAGCCCAGAGCAGCACTAGCTCCGAGTCCACCACTGTGACTTCTTAGTGCGGTGTCAACAGAATTGAAGAGCAATGTTATGCCATGTGGTGTATGGCTGGAAGCCATTTCGGTAGGGCTAGAGAGGAGCAACCAGGCTGATCTCCAGCTGATATTATCATGGGCCAATGATTTCTTGCAGATGATGAAACTAGTAGTAAGGACTTTCATGGTGTAACAATTTTCCATATTAGCTTTCAAATGCAATGCAGCGTGTAATAGTTTACCAGGTGCTTCTTGACTTCCTTATGAGGCTAATTTCTAGGCTACTTTCTCAATTTCAACATTTCTTATTGGTATTCTTAAGGAAAATCAGTATAAATAGTCTACTGTGTTTTGCAGAGATCATGCCAGTCCATATTCTGTTTTGTCTGGTTTTGTACTGAGGCATTAGCCCACACGATTGTCTCTTGTTTGCAATCTTGGCTCATTAAGGTGGTAATTTGATAAAGCAGGTTGTTGTCTTTACCTTGGGGGATCTCTTCTGGCTTGATGTATTGATACTGTGGACAGACCTGTCAATATGCTCCTCTTTGTTCTCAGCGAGTGCTGTGGCACATCCCGCACTGTGATTTATGGTCCCCACCTCGCGCAGCCTGCCAGCCCCAGCACAGTGTGTATGCTTGGCAGAGGCGTCCAGGGTGTGTCTTGGGAAAAAACTGGGGATGGGGCATGGGGAAAAAACTGGGGGAGGTTTCTGAGGAGACCCTCCATGGCCGTGTCTCTCCCTGGCTCCTCTCAGGCGCTGGTAGGAGCTCAGGGAGGAGTTTATTCAGCTCCTCAGAGGGAGAGCCCGTTTCTTCAGTAAGTCAGATGCTGCAATGGATTGAGGAGGTCACAGAGGTCCATGAGGATGTCCCAGATAAGTTTCCTTCAGGGAGAAGTCAAGACAACACACAGAGAGTGGAGAGGGGTTATTTCACCCCAGCAGCAGGGTAGGGGCTTGGCTGGCACCAACCTGCCGCTTCAAGGCTCAGTTTGTCACTCAGGTGCCTTGAAGGGTCCCAAGGGGTGGAAACAGCCTCATCCCAGCAGCCCTGCGCAGTGCTTGTGTCCCCTGCAGGGACAAGGCAGGTGTCAGAGACATCACGAAGTGAGCGGATGGCGATGGTAAAGCTGGGTCCTGTGTACGCGGCAGTGACGAAAAGCAGGGCTCTTTTGGGAGCACCTGCAGGGCAGGTGTCTGCAGGGAAGCTCCTGTCCCATCATGTTCTCTTGCCTGTTTGAGAAACCTGCATATAAGCCTGCTCAGCACCGAGAACAGTCGTTTCCACACAGGACTGGCTTGGAGATTAATTAGTGGCATACAGTGTATGTTATATATTACCGGTAAAAGTATTTTTGGAGACGGAGTGCTGATAAAGAGCTATTTCTGGGGGGTGGAACAGCCACAGACCCTGTGAGCATTGAATGTTTGGCATTATCACTGTGTACCAGAGCAGGTATGGAGCCTGGCCACCTGTGAGAAAAGGCAGAAATAGACCAAGGCAGCCCCTTCCCTGAGATCTCTCGTACAGAAACTCAGTGCTGAAATGTTGCCTGTTCCTTCCCGATGATAAAAGGACAAGTTCAATAGTTATTAATAATCTGAGTTTCAGTGTGACTACTAAATAATTTTCAGTTAGACATTATGTAAATTTGAAGTAATTTTTTTACTGGTCATGCATAATAAAATAGCTATGGTGTTTAATTTTTCACCCTCAGAGTTTAATTAAGATCATTCAGGAGGTTTGGGTTGATACACCATCCTATAAATCACAGTCCAAGCCACTGAAAAATAACTGCCTAGCTTTCAGATTAGATAACAATATTTTGGGGGTGGAAATCTTGCTGACAGATAGTCACCCGAATTGTCCTAATCAGGAGGGCCATTTGGTCTTCTGAGCACTGAAATTATATACAGTGGTTATTAATATATGCAATTCAATGTGTGCTTTTCTGGGTTTAATTTTAGGGATGGACTCATTCCATCGTCTATATTCCTGCATAACTCATTGTGGAATAAATAGAGCGTTGTTCTATGTTAGCCTAATCGGCTTTTAAAGCCAATGCAACTAAACTGTCCAAAAGGATAAAGTGGATAGTATCAAGTCACATTTTATTCCAGAATAAATGTGTCCAGGTGTGGCGTTTTGTAGGAACAGCCATTGTGCTTTGAATGCACAGCCTCTTAGTTTGAATCATTTCTCAGGCTTAGACAAGCCTCTGTTTCCCACTCTCAGCAGAAGCACTGCAAGATACATAGAGCAATGTTGATTATGGTTATTATAATTGCAGCCTCTGCAGAGACATCAGAGCTCCTCCAAAATGTCCTGAGTCCAACACCAAGGATTTGCTTTCTAGTACATATGCAGTTTTCATAGTGTGGAGCAAAATGAGCTGCATGCTGATATCCTGGGAAAAAATTGCTGGGAAACTGTGTCCTGTATGGCAGCTCCTGGGATGCATAGTTTTCTCTCTGGTTTCTCCGGGTGTCTTCCATGTGACTGGGCTGTGCGCACCTACGGCTTTGCCCCACAAGTTAGTGCAAGTCTGAGGATGTGTCAGTACACAGGATGGACCCTGACTCATGGGGAAAGCATGTATGGAAAACGTTGCCATACTCCTACAAATGCTTGTTTTTCTTTTCTGGGTGATTTTTTTTTTCCATTTTAAATAAATCAGGAGTTTAGCAATAAAAGCTAATGCTGAAAGGAAACGGTGCAGGTGAGCCCTGTAGAATTTCACACTGTATTTATGAACAGAAACTCTTTTCAGGAGAGTCAGCTGGGTTTGAAAAAAAAAATAAGGTGGAGGGTAGTTTCTCTGATGCCCGGAAGGTAAAAAGTAAAATGGCCATCTTGCTAAATCTTCATTGCTATACTTGTTACTCCAGAGTTACGAAATAACAAGAAGATACTACTCTGGAGCACCTATTCCTGAATCCTACCATTTTATTCCAGAATGAAGAGCGTCTTTGCTCTAATTTGGCTGTATTCTGGGGAGCAATTCAGTAATAAGTATTGTGCTTTGTATTCACACCCTCTATTACTCCTAATTAATTGTCAAGGATAGGCAAATTCTAATTTTCCTTTTAGTTTCATTGCTGTAAATCCAGAATAACCCTGCTGAAATAAGCCAGTAGTTTTCAGCCATACCTATGAAATGTGTCATTTCAGAGGAATGACTCTGGATTTTACCACGCAAATCTGGCCCACAGTGTGTGAAAAGAGAATGTCTGAGTGAATCAGACCAAACCACTCCCTCTGCTGAAGCGTCTTCAGCAGCACCACAGTAATGCAACAGGCAGCAATTCTCACTGTGGTGTCAGGAAGAACAGAACATCAAGGGAATAATTAACATCTAATTCAGCAGCTAGACCAGGATCTAGGTGGGTTCCTGCATTAAGTAATTGCTTCCAGAGGCTGGGAAGGTTGGGGCTGCTCACTCTGCTCTGCTCCACGAGGGCAGGCACCCATCTCCCTCTAGCTCCTCTACTGCCAGGGGAAAGCAGCTCCGTTAATGGTGCTTTTGAGGGTTGTGGCCATGAATGTCATCAGGAGCCCATCTCTTCTTTTGACATTAAAGGAAATGCAGGGATATAAGCACACTCCTACACTCAGGCATCTTGCTTAAACGTAGGCAGTGTAAATGGCTTTAGGCACATCTTAATTTTCCTTGAAGCTGAGGATCTCAGTATAATCCTCCTTAAAAATCTGTCAAAGGCTTGTGGTTTCTGTTGGAGAAAATGGCCAATTTGTAGACAGGTCTCTTCTGGAAAAATGTGATTTGCTCTGCCATATTCTTGGTGACTAATTCCTACATTCTGCAAGTTTGGGTTTCAATGCATAATGGAGCGCTGGGGCCTTCCCTGCCCAGCGGCCATCTTCAGTGCTCCCATCACCAGCCATCGCCTTGCAGTGACACAAGATCTCCGGAGCGGTTCAGGATTTTACATCCCCACCCTGTAGCTCCGCGGACTTAAAGCTGGTTGAGATGGTTGAACCATAGGAACAATAAATCCTGCATCCTTCTGTTTGGAAAAGGTCTATGTTGAAGTTCCATAATCTTTCCTGCTCCCAAAGGCAGGGACAGCTGGGGGCTCGAGCTCCCTGCTGCGCTCATGGGTGCCTTTGTAGCCACCTCCTGTCCCCAGGTCCCCCTTGTGCCTTTCTTCACGGCTCAGACCCCGAGAGCTTCGGCTTTCCCTGGCATTTGGCTCCTCCCCAAGGAGAGTGCATAGCTTCAACACTTCTCTTTTTTTAAATCCTAGATGCAGATTCTGGCTTTGATAATTTACTACTATTTGAAACATCTTTTTGATTTCTGCAGCCTCTTGCTGCAGCTCCTCTTCCCCCGGCACGGCAGGTGACGGGCCTCGGCTGGCAGGGAGGAGGGAGGCAGCGAGTCCTTGCTGGCTGCACAGCCTCTGCTGCCCGCTTGCAGGCAACTGCTTCTGAGATTTTAACTTCTGTCACTGACTTTCCAGCCCCTTTGTTCAGCCTTTTAAATTTTCCTTTATTGTTTTAGCCTGTCTGCAAATATATTTGTTTTTCTTCCAAAAAGCCTTCGCTTGCTCAATTAGCAAGAGAGCTCTTTGTGGAGAGTGCCGTAGCTCTATTTCTACCATGGCTGAGTGCTTCTGGAGCATTTGGCTCCTCCCCAGAGAGGATTTACCCTTGCTATCCTCACACGGGGTATTGCTGGACGTCTTACTGCACATATTGCTGTGTGGTGCCTTGCAGAAAAGGAGCTTTTGTGGCACAAGAGTTTAAATGTGTTGCCGCAGGCCAGGCGGATCCATGCTGTCTCAAGCTACGATTTTAGCTGCAATTTTTGCTCCCTGCCCTATTGGGTCAATAACATGTTTTCCCCACACATGGGCTCTTTCACCATCCAGATTTTTTTATTTGCTTTTGTCTTACTTAATGGTTTTGCCACTTTTTTTAGAGCAGAGGTTATGAGGATACAAGTCGAACCTCTCACACGTTGGGAGAGAAAGGCGAGCGCTGGCTGGTGTAATGCTGGAAATACCTTCGGAGGTTTGTGTCTCACCCACCCGGATCAGATCTGAGCCCTGACCTGAGATACCCGCCCTCAGCTGGGACCTGGACACGGCCCATGCAGCACAGGAGGAGTTTGTAGAAACAAGCCTTGATCTGGAAGGCACCTCCCTGCCTGTCCCCAGGGCAGATCCGGAGGCTGTCCCCAGCCTGCCCTGCAGCCGTCTCCAGTCCCTGCCACCGCAGGACAGGCTCCCGCAGAGGGCTGCCCTCCTGCCGCCAGTGGGAAACCTTGCAGAAGAGGTTGCAGAAGCCTCTGCCATTACATCTGCATTTAGTCTTTGCCCAGACACAGGATGAAGAATTTCTCCTCTCAGGAGGTTTGAGGCACTTCGTGTTGCTATTTTCCCTGTTTTCACAGTCTGTTTTAATTGTGGCTTTGCCCCTACAAGCTGGGGGCTAAAGCCTAGTAGAAAACCGTTTACAGTGCTGTTTACAAAGTCTTCGCAGAGTTCAGGGGCTATTTCCGCAAGATATTCCTGAACAGTTCTTCGCTTCATATTGGCCCCAAACTATTCCCTTATACACTCTGCATGCTATGGCATGAGAACTCGACTATGCCAGGGGAGCTGCCGCCTTCTTGAGGTCTTTAGCCACCACGTACAAATGAACGTCATGACTTTGCGAGTGCCCCATGAGCGCAGGTAAATATTAGGACAGCTTCTGGAGCCTTGCAGCTTGACTAACCTGCTTTGACCTAAAATTTGAGCAGAACTTGCTTCGTTTTTTTGGGACAGAAATCATTCTTGCATAAGACACTCACTGTTTGGGGACGTGGCATTAGGATCACGTTTACAAGACCCATCTCTCACAAGATCCTGTGATCTGCTTTGAAGACCCTGCCCTGTGTGCATGGGAAGGCTCATGGGCTCGGCACTGGCACAGCGGTGACATTTGGCCTTGCTGGAACCGGGTGGTTGTTGGAGCTGGTTATTTGCTTTGTGTGATTGATCACGTCTGTATGGCACATAACACTGCCTTGCGAAATGGCCCTTTTATGTGTCAAAATGACTCACAGTGTGACCTGATGTAGATGCAAGGGGATATTTAAGGAACAACTGAAATTCACAGAGAACGATGCTGCTTTTTTATTTTTCCCTGGAGCAAAAGGCCCTTGTCAGCTGACGGGAACAGGGCACAGTGCCCTGTGGGGCCAGCGGGTTCCCTGGTGATGGCCCTGGTCATGGAAGCTGTGCTGTTAGCTGCTGCAATGCTCCACCCTGCTGCCTCCGTCTCGCCAAGGTGAACCTGTCTGGCTCACACCAGTGTAATTTGATGAAGAGGGTGAGGGAACAGGCCTGGTTTTCCCTGGTTTGCTGCACCCCGCTGTGTGATCTTAGGGAGGTCAGCGTGAGCCACACCACAGCGGCACTGAGGCCCTGAGTTTGCAGGTGAATGTGCATCCTTCAAACTCCAGGTAATTTGTCAGTAAGAATTGGGCATCTAAAATGGACCTGACCCTGCATCTCTTCCCCCAACTGCTTTTTCCTGGTTAGCTTGCACAGAAGGTTTGCCTTTTACCTTATGAACAGCACCTAGCACAAAGACACCCCACTGGGGTCTTTAGGCACTTGCTTAGTGTTAATGCTGGCACTGTGGAACAGAGAAAACCAACTGCCTCGCTGGCTCATGGCCTGCTACAATTACAGAGATTACTGGGAGGGTGGGCTTTATCCCATCAACACCTTCCTATCACTGCTGAAGCGATGCTACCCTTACATGTCAACACTGAAAGCATATCTCTGCTGCACGCAGTCCATCTACTGGCAACAAATGCCACAGTGAAAGATGCCCTTTAATTAATGTACTTCATAACAAGTCATCTGAAAATGGATCTGTGCTTGGAGCCAGGCGCTCCTGCATGTGCTGTGGTTGCTTGTGTGAGGAAGGGCTCCTTGTGTGCGTCGTTTGCATGACTGGGTCTTGAGCATTTGACACTAGATGGTAAAATTGGTTTCTGGATGCCCAATCTTCAACTGCATATTGGATGCTTTGGTGAAGACACCACTGCCTCGCTCACCAAGGTCACTTCTGAGCAGAAATGAGCTGCAGAGTGACACGGGCTGTGCTTGGGTGTGATCTGACACACTCTTGCGTGAGGCACCTGGCTGGGGACATGTATGACAGGCGCGCGCCGGTGTGTGGGTGCCGTGACAGACATGGCCGGCCACGTGAAGGTTGCACCCCTGGCTGCATCCCTGTGCACAGCACGAAAACCAACAACAGCAGCAAACTTAAGTGAAACGGATAGAGAGGCCTGAAATGAGTTCAGAGTTGGCCCTTTTGTCTGAATTAGAATAAATGTCCAGTTCTGCGTTCCCTTCCCGCTCCAGAAAGCCTTCCCATGACCCAGCATTGAAGGGTGCAAGGACTGCAGGTCTGGGTCTCCCTGTCCCTTTCCTTTGTATTGGCCCTGGCAGTGGCGAGAGGGTGAGATGTGCCAGAGTGCATTTCCTACCCCTGGTGTATCATGAAAGAGAGAAGGGAAAAATGATCTTGTGCTCAAATCTTGGTGTTAAAATGAATTAACGAGTATCTCAGAAAACTGAAAACAGCCTTGCCTGGACTGGTGAGCATTGTGTTCTGCTCTGCAGAGGATTTTGTGTTTCTCTTAGTGCCTGGGAAAACTGGCTTCACACACCTCGGGCAGAGCCAAGGCAAGGTACTTGGCAGCCGGGTTTGTTAGTGTGTTGCCTTTGAGTCCTGCCTGAGGTTGGGCTGAAGAAGACAGATGATCCATCATTTAATGCTTGTTTGTCTGGCCCTGTTGACTACAATGAAATGCTTTTGTTTTACCAGGGAAGCCCGAGCATTTCATACGCAGGCTCGTCCTGTGAACTTTAAGGATTTGGGCGCAGATGGTGGATGGGAATCCAGCCCAGCCCTTCGCAAGCTGCCGTCCTTGCAGGAGCCATTGCTGTGCCACTGCAGAGGGTATGTTGCCTCTTTCTACCCTTTAACAAACACAAGAACTAAGAAGTCTCCTGTAGATGTGTAGTAGCTCCGTGTGACTCTTGTGTACAAAACCACAGCAGCACAAAATCCCCTTGTGCAGCTCCGATCCCTTGGCGACTCCCAGCCGCGCAGCGTGGCTTAGTCGAGCGCTCACTGACACAAGGCCGTTGCCTTTCCTTTAAGCAAGTGCATGGATGTCTTTGTCCATGAGAGCTGAACCAGCACATGGATCCGCACGGTGAGACTTGCTATCGCGCACTGGAAGCACCACAAGAACAGTGAGAACAGCAACTTTCAGAGTAAGAGTTGTACAGAAAAACTGGGCGGAAGCAATGCCTGTTTTGCATTGATCAATAATGTCTTTTTTCCAGTGTTTCCTGGAAAAAAACAAATCCAAAACTCTGCTAAAGGAAATTATATTTTAGGTTGAAGCAAATAGTTCATATTATCTCGAAATACTCTTTTCAGCCAGGGGATGAAATTTGGTTTGGTAGCAGAAAGCCTGTCAAAGAGTAAGCCAAAAAGTTGGAATTTTCAAAGGGAAGTAGAGACAAGCAACTGCTGCACGTGTTCAGGGCAGTCTTAGTGCCTGCTTATTTCTCTGAACATCTCAGTGGTGAGGGTTAATAGGGGTGAGGATGTGTCAGCCCTATGCCAGGTAATGGACTTCAGCCTCCAGCAGCACCAGCTTTTGCGATTTTACCACAAATTTTGTTACAGTTGTTTTTCAAAGCTCTGGTTCCTCATATCCTGTAATTATGTGAGAGTTTCAGCATTCTTTAAAACTGAAGGTAAATTGTCAGCTTTTGTGATTGTACAGAATAGCTTGAAAACAACCAAAAAGTTTTAAAAGGAAGATGGGCAAATAGAGGAAAACCAAAATTACGTTTCTTTGAAATCTCAATATTTGTAAGGCAAACTCATAATTTTGTGGCCTAGGACAGGACTGCTAAGTGCTTGGTGTTGGCACTGCTGTGTTTATTTTATGTGCTTGGATTTCTGCATGGCTTTATACACGTTATGAAAAATGCAGTATTTTATGTTATTTTTTAAAAGGAAGCAGATCGCTTTATTGGATGATCTCCAAACCAGACTGTAACATACAATAAAAATTCTATAGTGCACTGTAACAGACTACAAAAGGCTACGATGTTACTTTACCAGCACAAAACCCAGGCACATTACAGAGGAAGAGAATTATAAGGTATATCGCTTGTATTTATGGCCAAAAGAGAAAGAAAAAATATACACTGTGTGTGTACACTGCATATTGAAATTACAGAACAAAATTTAATTAGATCTTTATAAATAAAATCCACATATGCTGATTTATGATATATTTATTTCTCAGCCTTTGAAATGATGGCTGCCTTCACTTTGAAAACCAGTCATTTGCAGACATCAGGTCTGTAATTCACGAACTGGCACAACCAGAAGTTTGTGGATTTGAGTCTGGCAAATGCCAGTCCCAGTGTATCTGTTTCAGAGGCACATGCTGGGATTCCCAGTGAAGGCAGCAGGGGAAGCATGCTGCTAAAGGCATCTATAACAATTTTTTTTTTCAAATGTGTAATTATAAACATTAAGTCGCTTGTTTTGTTCATTAAAAAACAACACAAATGTAATACATAATTCTAACAAAAGAGAAAATGTATGATCTTTGTAGGCTCCATCTAAATGTCCCCTTCCCTAGAGGGAATGCTTCATGCTTTATTTGCAAAAAGTATGTGATTAGTACCCAAGTCATGAGTGAGAACTAAAAGCAACTGGAACACAGGCCTTTCTCGTGTGAGCAGAGAGCGCTCAGGACTGGATCAAGACCTAATTAAATATGCGTATGGAGGGCTAGATTGAGATGCCTTTACTCACACTAATGAAGTGTCAGTTTTGCTAAATCGCACTGCGGTACCTTGGACTTCCATTTCTTTGCCCCAGTACTGAGAGCAAGTTAGACACCTGGTTTCCTCTCCACCCCTGAGCAGGTTTGGAGGTTGGTGCCTAAATGACTCCTGAGAACAGGAATTCAAGCGTGATTTCTTGATGTGGTTTGAGCCACATTATAGTTTGCTGCTACTGGAAGAGGGAGATCCTGTTCTCCCATCTGCCTCCCAGCTTCTGGCCACATATTCCTGCCAGTCGAGCTCTGTCACTCAAACCAGTGGATGGGCCACAGGGTTCTGATATGAAGTCCTCAGCTTCTGCATGGACACCTTGGCTGCCAGACACAACTCAGCACACACTTTTCTGAGTACTACTTCCTTTTTGCACAGTCCTAGAGTTGCCTCCAGCTGCCACACAGAGGTCTGCAGGGACTAAATACATAAAGACTCACCACCAACTAACCAGGAGTGTTACCTGGAAGGTCTTGATCGAAGCGCTGGAGGAAGGTGGTGGCTCGGGGTGAACCTGAGTGTCAGGCTCTCCTTTCACCCCTCTAAAACTGCAGCAACTTCAAAAGAACATGTCCGTTCCAGTTGTAGAAATAGGAGCTCAACTGGAGACAAACCAAGAGCTACTAGTTTTTAGCCACTTCTAACTGGAGGTAAAATTGGATTTTAAACTTTAAAGTAGAATCCATAAAGGACTAAGGTGTGCGGCAGGACTCTTGCTGGAGGGTACATTCTGCTGCTGACCGAAAGGAGCCTGCAACAACTGATTTTGACTTCAAAGAAAGAAATTCATGGTTGTAACCACTTTAGCCTCTGCTACGGGGGATAGAAAAGGCTGTGATGGGTCAGTAGTTTAGTTTTACCTTCAATCCTAAAGACAGTTTTATTTCATCTCTGGTGGAGATTGGTTTGTGTCTTTTACTATGGTGCCTTCACATCACGGGGCCCAGCTTTCCTCTCTGAGTAAATAGGTAGAGGTTGAATGAGGCAGCTCTCCCAGACTGGGACTGTCACTAGATGATGGCTCTGTCTCCGTGATACTGAAAACAGACATCAAGGCACTTTTCACTAACACATTCCATCAATGCTAGAGACTTGTCATGCAGGGAGCAAACACCAAGTGAAGCAAAGGAAGCATTTACAATTTGCTGCCGTGAAAGGAGACAAGATAAATCAATAGGAACTAAATTAGCACAGCCAGCGGCCCTCACACCTACTTTGGAAACTCTATTAAAATCCATGGCCTAGAATTTGCAGGAGGGATTATATGCATGAAGGGTGAGTCAAGATTTTAGAGTGAGCTAATGTAAGTGACACCCACTTCTCAAACTGCCTGAAAACACTTACTGCCAGAATGCGCTGCCAAAGACAAGAGTTCTAGTAAGTATTTGCTGGCTGTCATTGGCCTCAGATAAATACACTGGGAGGGCAATAGTGGAGGAGTCAATCAAAAGATAACACTGAGTAAAGCTCCGTTGTATAACACAACAAGAAGTCAAATTTCACCAGAGCTGAACATATGTCTGAGTACCGGGGGCATAGTTAGAAGCACGATAGCCCAATAAGAATCCAAAGAGAGTCATATTTGAGAACAACACACAGGAACAAGATCTGACACATACCTTGTATGATTGAGTTGGTTGTGTTATTGTGCTGCTCTTGGGTGACCTTTTTAATTCGACTGAAGTGATATCTGTCCTAGGCTTTTGCAGAACTTCGTAGATTTATGACAGCATCCCACTGACACACTGAGGCACACGAAGACTTGCTAAAAGTCAAGGTGAGGTAATTAGTCTTGCAGAAACCTGTTTATTGGTGCAATGAATGCAGCATTTCCAGCAAGCATCCAGTGTGTGTGTTCTGTGCAGTTGATCCGCACACGCACAGTAATCTCAAACACTGGGATTATTGTAGAAGCACAGAGCAGGCTCAAATCTCCAGAGCCACATGCATGTTGTAGAGTTGATCCCTGTGTATGTGACAAATCAAGGATTGCCAGAAGTCCAGCAATTGCGACTCCCAACCTGGCTGCTGAGTATCTAGGAATCCTAGGCAAATGTATAAAGTCCTCTACTTCTGCCAGGCACTACTTGTACAAGAAAAAAAGAAGTATCCAGGAAAACCTGAACACATGGCAGCTCTGTGCGAAGAAAATATCGTCGTCAGCACGCTCAGTCCTGGCTCCCAGACTCTTACTATTTCACAGCACCTTCAGGAGAATTCCATTTTTTTCTGGTACTGACAGGAGCATGCTGGTAAAGCCCTCTGGACTTGCAGGGGAAGAAGGGCTGGATCAGCACTGGCTGCACAGCAGCAGATTTTTCAACTCTGCCCCTTTCCAGAGCTTCCCGAGGAAATCGGTACATGCAGGCCCTGGCTCTACACTATGAAAAGGCTAGAAACCTCAGAGTCACTTACCCAGTGCCTGCCAGAGGAACTGCAAGGAACTGCACCAGTTTGGCAGCCTTTTGCAGAAGAACACGGCCTTCATACGAGAGCAGAAAGGCACCAATCAGTAGTTACAAGACAACTTAAAGTTGTCAAAGTAGTTACAGAACAGGGGGTTCTGCCAGGCTTGGTGGTATTCTTCAGCTTCATTTACATTACTGAAGTGTATTGAGCCCTTCACCTGAGAGATGCTATAGAAAAACAAGGCATTAATAACATGGAATATACAATAAAAACTAAAAAATGTAAAACACATGCAATATAAGCAGGAAGAGAATTCTGTGCATGCTCTCTGCAATTGCTCGGATCTTAAGCATGCATTAAATTGCAGCAACTAAAAGCTATGGAGTACGGATCATAAACTTGAATTCCACTGCAGAACTGTCAGGGCAGAGATCTGACCAACATTATAAAATATGAGAAGTGATTTTAGGAGCCTCTGTTTTGATGAGAGGGATTTTGGAATTGCTTTTCAAAGGTCGACTGCACAGCGTTTTCAGAATATCAGGCGCCAGGATTGCTCTTCTCTTTTGTAAACCCCCTGATGTTTCTTGTGCATTGGCACTGCACCTCGCTGGGGGAGACTTTGTTTCACAATGGGATATTTGGGCACTGTGGTAACGGGAACTAGGAAAAACTCAGAAGGACTTTTATGCTGAATCACAGCTTATCTCTGCATAGCAGAAGGGAGGATTCCAGATCTTTTCTTCTTTTTACCTTTAAGAGATTTATGGCAAACATCATTTAGAAAGATCACAGGGAAAGAACTGTCCATCTTCCCTATCTTTTCTGCCTTTCCTACAACAAACAACTGGGAGATAATTCACTCATAAGTGGTCAGGTTAGCTGTGCTGGTTTTGGTGTTGTGTGCATGCTGGAAATGAGCTACGGCTGGCCATGGCAACTAGATTCTCGGGCATGACCCTAATGTACTGTGTGCCACCCATATAGACCTTGTTTTTGCAGAGCAAGAACTAAGGCCTGAAAGATGGGCTTGCAAGGTTACTCTAGCGGATTGCTGGTGGGAAAGCTTGTCATTGCCCAGTACTTATCCATGGAGCGGCTGTTTTAACGAGACTGTCCCTCTGATGCATTTTGGGGGACCTTGGGGCTGCATGGGAGGTGAAGATGAGGAGGGCTGCTCAGGCAAAGCCTTTACGGTTGTGCTTAAAAATGATTGTTAGATACGTTTAATGTGGAGCAGATTTTCTCTTCTGCTCCTGTGCAGTTTGGTGGGGCTGGGAGAGCCTGTGGTGCTGGCACTCTGCCTTGGATGAATGGAAAGGACCTTGTGGGGCTTCACTCGATGGCTCAGGGTCCTGAAGGCCTGGACCTTTTCCTACTCAAGCACACTTCTACATCACATCTGGTTCGGTGATAGCGCCTGCAAGTCTCCATTGAACCAGACACTGCATTAACTGAGAGCAGCTGATTTCCCATCCCAGCAGAAAAACGCTTTTGGGAAGGAGAGGTGGAGGGTAGTGGGTGGCCGTAGCAGTACTGTGGAGCACTACAGAGGAGTTCCCTGGAGAGAGGTGGGACAGAAGGTACGGGAATGTCCAGGTGAGGTGCTGGCGGACAGCGGCTGATGTGAGAAGTGCCCAGGTGCCTGGCCCTGAGCCCGGCCTTGGGGAATGCAGGGGCAGGTGTCTGTGGGCTCGAGAGCAGGGAGCTCCACTGGCTGTGCCAGCACAGGAAGCTCTGCCACGCTCAGCCTCTGCCTGCACCTCTCAGGTGCTGAGCATAACCCAGAGATGGACAAGGACTTAACTGTGTATTTAAAGAAATACATGTGATGCCCTTGCCGAGGGAAAGGTGGTCTGAGGAACATCAGCTTCGTGCCTTGTTTCATCAAGGACAAAAACCATCAAAAAGGGAGGGGACTTCATTAGGGCTAGAAAACACTTATTTAGGAAATTTTGGATTCCCAGGGATATTTGCTGGCTTTTCAAATGGATCCAGCATAGGCTTACAGGAATTCAGCCAGAAGCGAGCTCAGAAGGGGCGGCGAGGCAGATCTCACGGAGCTCCTGTCCCTGCAGGCTGCTCTGCCCGCACGCCTGCAGCATGTGGAAGCACAAGTGCCGCTCTGTCCTGCCGTGTCTGGGCTGGTGCGCTTCGGACGTGGCACAGCTCCAGCGCTCAGAGCTTCTCCTTGGCGTTTGAGCTAGGTCATTTCTGCAGCTCCCCTGCATCCCCAGTTGTTATTAATGGCACACCTGGTGCCAAACAGGATCTTTTCCATTCTTAATCTGTGATTAACAAGGTTGTTAAAGTCATTCTCAGCTCTGCTGAAACCAAACAGAATTTTATATGACATATTGGGCAAAGGCTCTGTTTGAAGTAGTCTTTAATCTTAGTTCTAGGATTAAATCATATGTAAACAGTCACATTTTATCAGCTCAGCTACAAAGTAATTTATTTGTTAGTCTAATTTTAGTAACTTGTAGGTAATTCAATATTATTTGAAAGAGGTTATATAGAAGTGAGCAGATCTAATTTTCCACCGGTAGAGCAAGTAAAGGAGTCCCCTGATCCCACAAAAGGCCCTTGCCTGTTGTGGATAGCTTCACTGATTTTAGAAAAGCTATTCCAAATGTGTGAAAAAGCAGAGTGACTAGATGTGGGGCTTTGCAGGACCAAGGCCTGCCATTGTGTTTTTTTGGCAGTTTGACATTGGAGTACATTTTTTTGTAAGTGCTAGTGTTGCATCTATTTTTACTGTGTTGTGCAATTAGGCTTTTAGGACAGAGCTATAACTGTTGAACATTTTGCTGAAAGTTACTGTATCCCAGTGGAAGAGATAAGCTGTATTTTCCATATAACTAGAGGAGGATGTAACTGTGGTATCTCAGTCTCTGTGGCAAAGAGTTTTAGTGCCATTGCTGCCTGTCAGCTCTTTCATGCAGTTAGACTGTATAATCTTTTATCAGCCGTGTTTATTTCATGGGCATTCAAAGGTGATGGGGATCCTTGCAAACATAAATATTAGATTAGATTAGCCTTTACTATAGGACTTGATTTTTCCTATTGGAAAAATTGTTCTATGTTGGAAATCTGAAAGATGTTCCCATGTGAAATCTGATGTGCGGGATGTGAAACTATTTCCCTTTGCACGAAGGCATTTCAAGTGAGTGAACATGGATATAGTTTTATTGCCGCTTGGCGCTAACAGCTGAAGTAGGTTACAGGAGAAAAGGGGCTGAAAGTTGATAGGCAGTGATCTTACGTAAAATTGAACTCTGTCCAGGAATATTTTACGAATTGAGACTCTCCTCTCCTTACAGCACCTGGGATTCCCAGGTGATTTTGATGGGAGTAGGGGACTCTCAACAGCCTCCTGTGAAGGAGTATGGCTCTATTTCCTATTCCTGCTTCTAGGTAGGCTTTGTAGAGTCTACTTCCAAATGGCCTGACTGTGCGTGCCTTAACTCCTATTTAATAGGCAAGCCTTATTTTGTCATGGGGGAATTTCACCCATAAGTGCCGATCTTTTGTTTTTCTGTTGGGAAATTCAGGCTGAATAAATGCCAAAGAAAGCTTAAAATTTTCCCCTGATTTTCTGCCCAGTGTCTTGCATGCTTGAGTACTGGTCATACCCAGATCAGTATTAACTCACACTGGTAACTGAAATTCCCCCTCAAGGGATCAAAGTTGTGCGATCTAAAGTAGGAGTGCCTTAATTTGGGTAAAATTTATCTAACCCAGGATTCTGCAACATTTATAGCAGCTGGCCCCAGTTCTTGACCATACACATCGCAGTCCTTTACAGAGGCAATCTTTACAGAAAACATCTTTCCCCCCTTTTTTTGCAGTTCAGCTAGCTAAAGATATTTCATTATCTGCCTGACTTGCATGTCTGTATTTGGGGAGGATGTGAGTTTAAAACACTTGAAAGAATACTCTGAAATCATAACCTACAAGGCTCTCACTTCGTTCACGTGGTTGGCAAATCTGGATACCAGGGCAGGAAAGGCCAATATGAAAAGAATAATGTGACTCAATTGACTGTGAAATTCTTCTAGGAACAGGTGTAATTGTGATCGTAAACATTTGTGAGATATTTTACTACCAGCTTTAATCCCTGCAGAGGGGAATATTTAGGAGTAGGAGAATAAATGTGAAAATAACTTCAAAGGCTGAGTTAAAAGATCAGGAACACGAATCTCAGGTCCAGCCAACGAGCAGCTGAGCGGAGAGGGGTCTGCAGCTTTCTTTGATCCATCGTTTTCCTCCAGGTCAGTGCATCTGTGACTTCAGGAGACCCTAATGGGGGTCCTTAGGGTGGTGGTCACCCCAGCCAGAGCTCTCTCCAGCACGACCTTGCATTTTTCCATTAGTCCCGTTTCTTTAATGGGGTAACACAAACTGTGTAACGAATTGATCACCAACCGCAGGAGGGGAAAAAGTGAAGAGCAAAATTTTGCAGCTGTGGCACTGTCTCTGCTAGAGAAAGTGGCGCTGGATTGGAGTAGCTGTTTGTGGAGGGAGGCACTAAGAAAATAGGTGAAAAAGGTCGTATTTCCTCATGCCTTGTGGAAGGCACAAAGCTTTCCTTTAATGAATGCACAGGAAATGTAAAAGCAGGCAAGGGTCTGAGAACTGCACAAGGAAGTTTGATACGGGTTGAAAGTCCTTCCTGTGCTTAAGGCCAGCGCCAGAAGCAAAATGCCATTTATGTTCCACTGGAGCTCAGGTTTGCACAGTTCCTTGCAAAGGCCTCTTTGCCGGGTGGATTTTTCCCACTGCCATTAAGGAAACACAACTCATTGGTGATTTCAAAGAGGGAAAATGAGAAGCTATAAAGACAAACATGTAGGAAGTGCTATAGAGTGATAAGGAAGCCAGGATGGTAAATCAAAGCCTAAGGAGGAAGGATATGAAGGGACACATACATATAAATCTTTCTAAACTGAGCAAGTAGCTGATGGGGCCTTTAGAGGGATGTGAATGGAGAATAAGTTCTTGGAGCTGCTGAGAAGCTGAATGAATTCCTTGACTTGATAAGCAAGGGAGAGCAGCTAAAGGTCACATACTGTAAGGACAGGGAAACACAGTGGTTTTCTATGTGGGGAGAAAGAGAAGGCATATTATTTAAAAGTTTTATGTGTGTAACCCAAGCAGACAGTGGGGAAATTAAAACTATTAAAATTGACAAGTCACCAATTTTAGATTGACTGCAACCTACACCTCCTGGACTTGGTTTCTGGCCTCGGTGTTTGAGAGGTCCCTGGGAGAGTGGTGGTGTCTGAGGAAGGAGACACAGAAAGCATTGTCTCCTTATTTTAAAAAAAACCAGAAATAAAACAACAATTAAAAAAAATAAATTGGCAAGTTGTAGAGAAAAAGTAGATATTACTAAAGGGCAAGCAGCAGGCAATGTTTGAGAGCCATTTGGTAGGCAGTGAAGCGGCCCTCAATACCCAGCGGTCTCACATTTCTGAAATCTGTACTTTAAATAGGCTGAATGTGCATTAAAAGTGCTCTGTGCTTGTACAGCACCAGCTACCACAAAGGTCTAGTTTTGGAAAGAGCTTTGAGGCGTTGCTGCAGTACAAACCGTATCACAGAGTAATGCAGTGCCTGGGGCTGCACAGGTCACTGAGAGCAACTTGCACACCAATGTCTTCATGATTCCCCAGTTCCACTGAAAATGGCAAACACGTTCCAGTCTTAATGTCGTGATTTTTTAAAGTGCCCCGTGAGTTTCAGTGCGAATAACCTACAGTGTTTTACATCCACTCTGTGCTACTTGTCGCCAGCCATAGCAGTGGCAGATGACAAGCTTGGTCAAATTGGTGCTTCCAGCTGCCCTGATCTCTTGGGACTAATGCTCCCGCCACTCTGACATATGGGGGGTAGTCAGGATGCAGCTCCGTGCTAAAGTGTCTTTGTTATGGTCAGAACCATTGCACCATGGATTTGATTGAATTACAGTCTGAGCCTTCAGACAGACACACTTTCTCCCACATCCAGCATAAGCAGTGAGATCTCATCCTGTAGATGCTGTGCCGATGGCAGAGGACCTTTGTCAAGTTATTTTAGCTAAGCCAGTGTTTTCCAACCTTATTTTTCATTTATGGAGCTCTAAACATTTGACACTGCAGGTTTGAACCCTTTTACAGCAAACCTAAGCCTATTTACTATCTCCTTGCTCATGTAAATTCTTAGGAGCTTTTCATATGCCTATAGAAAGAGTCTGTGTGCCTGAAGGGACCACAGCTCAAACCCCCTGGTTTTATGAAGCTATAGCTGCTCGGAGCCTTTTACTTTCATGAGCTATGTGAAGATGGAGAGAAGCAAAGAGAGAAGGATGGAGTACTGCAAGCTCTTCTCACCTTCAAGAAATTAGGAATAGTTTTAATTTAGAGGAGAATTTATTGCAATAAAATTCCCAAGACTCATGTCCCACTAGAGAGCGGAGGCACAAGGCTCCTCTTGTGAGGTGTCAAGTTACCCAGGAGACAGACTGAGCAACTGAGAAATGTTGCAAGTTTTTGGAAAAGAGATTTATATATAAATGTGTTACGGGAAAAAATACCTCTGCTCATACACATGGTAATTCTTCTGTCTTACTTTGTTTGCTATCTTTCTTTCTTTATTGTTTTCAAAGATTTAAAGGAATTTAATTAAAAAGGCAGTTTAACTACCCTCTTCTTTCCAGATAACAAACACTAAAATAAAATGAAGTGAAATATTGGAGAGCCTTCTTTATACCCCTTTTAAAACTAAACACAAAAGCCAAATGAGATCATAGGGTTTATCGGGCAAGATATTTCCGGAAAAGATGAGGCAGTGCTCCTGCCACTGTACAAGGAACAGCTGAACCTTCATCTGGAAAGTCGCAGTCAGTTCTCATCATCCATCTTTGGGAAGGATAAATCCAAAGTGGAACTCAGAAGGTGACTGGGACAACGGGTGACACTTACAAGGTGTAACCAAAGGAGTGTGGGTCATTCACCGTAGCAGAGCTGAAGTGAGTACACTGCTTTCTGTAGGTGCAATAGAAGGAGGAATATTATATAAATGAAAGGAAATCTTTCGTCGACAGAATGATTATAAACTGTCATGGAATACACTTAAGCTGGAACGAGGAGGGCTCTGGGCCTCAGAGCAACTGGCAAACGACCTTGCATCAGGACAGCAGGGCCAGGGTCCCATTGCGTAACCCATATAGAAAAGGGATTGCATGTGAAGCTGTGAAAGTGGAGTCCGGCTGCAAATCATCTCCAGTCCCATATGCTCCCAGAATACCATTAATTTCTTCCATTAGCCTGGTATTTCACAGGCAACTGTCTAGCTGTGATCTTTCAGAGAGCCAAAAGTAGGCTTTATTATTTAGGTTTTAGCTCAGCTATAATACATCATTTAGAAAAGATCCTGCTGTGTTAAGATGCATTCAGTAACGTGGCAACATCCAGTGTATATATTAGACTGCACTCTGCTTTGTCTTTGTTAGCTTCCATGTCAGCAGGTAAGTGATCAGAGTGGCCCGAGACCTGGTGGTGGTGGTGCAGGCTGCTGAGAGTCTTTCTTGGTTTGACATCTTTTGCAAACCTGGTGCTGCCACATTCCTTACCAGCACCCGTCACACTGGTATCGATGCATCTCTACTGGAATGAGTGGACACTGCTTTGCTCCTGACTGTGTGTATCCATGCTCTCCGCCTTTCTGCCATTTCCCTCTGTGGAAGGTTTCAGCTGCTTGGGCTCCTGTCCTCAAATCATGGCTCCTCCCGCCCCTGCACGCCCTTCCCCTTCCATTTTGAGGCTTCAGCTGTAGTAATCTCTGTGTGGGTAGCTGGGGGTGCAAACACCACGGTCTCTTGAGGAGGGAACCCTGGCCCTATGGTATGGGATGGAGTTCTCTCTTAAAGCTGGCTTGATGATGGGATCTAGGAGCTGCAACACAGTGTCCTTAATGGCCAGTAGTGACAGGTTTATAAAACAGCAAAGCGTCCATTGCGTCCAATAGAGATCGTAGTCTGGCTTTCCTCCTGGTGGCTGTCGTAGCAATAATCATGTATCTGCAGCTTCCTCCAGGGTATGCTGCCATGCCTTCCTCTTGCAGTAGCTGCATACCTGACTCTCAGAGCTCTCCTGTTGCTGGGGGAGCACTTACAGCACCTCCTGGGTTTGTGGTAGCCGCAGTTCATCCCACTTATTACCAATAGCTGCAGGGGGAGTCTGGAAATGGGGATGCAGGAAGGGAAGGGACCTGTAGGGCTGCTTTCATCCTGCCATTCACTCTGCTTGTCGGTACCAAGAGCTGTCAAGTGTGGCGGAGCCAGGCTTTGCTGAGTGCGGGTGCTGCCTGGCACGCAGGGTCTCTCTGCTGGTCCCTCCCTGGGCAGAAGGCATTGAGCAGAGCCGAGACAGAGCAGCACCCAGGTGTCAGATGTCTGTCTTCGCCTCTGACCGGCAAGAAGGTCTCCATCTAAATCAACAAGAGCTCTCTGGACTTCGAACCATGGTGGGTGGATATTTTTAGAAGCCAATCAATCAGTGGTGACTGTTCAAGTTCAGACAAGTCAAACACAGCCTGCAAAGTTACACAGAAGCACTGTGTGTCGTGGAAAGGTTGGTGAGCCTGCTTATTCGACAAGCTGTGCCAAATCCATGAGCTACCAGAGCCGAGTTCTTTTTAGAGAGATAGCTGTAAGAAGTAGAAG
Source organism: Fregata magnificens (assembly GCA_013389945.1). Lineage (NCBI taxonomy): Eukaryota > Metazoa > Chordata > Aves > Suliformes > Fregatidae > Fregata > Fregata magnificens. The sequence continues at coordinate 122,609 of WAAD01029617.1, forward strand.
TGTAAACAGACTGTGGATTGTAAAACACACACTTTTTTAATTGAAGCAATAAATTACAGTTCGGGCTTCCACAGAAACCTTCTTTCAAGGTGCTAAAAGTGTTTTCCAAACCTGAACACAGCCCTAGGTTGACGGGTTTTCATCTTGGCCTTTTTGCAGGTGAGGAAATCGAGGCACAGAAGCATTCAGGGGCTACCAGGGTACCTCAGAGTCTCTGAAGAATCCAGCTTGTCTCCAGGGAAGTGCTGCGCTGCAACAGTGTTGGAAGAAGAAAACAAACACCTGTGCCCTGGCATTCCCCTTCACAGTCTGATTAGCTAAAATAGCAGTGATGGGGTTAGGTCAGCCTCGGGGCTCTGAATGGCAGTGGCAGAGGGGTGACTTTTCCGTGGCTCTGCTACAAGGTAGCAGCATCTGAAACCCTTGTAGATTCTTCCTCAAAGAACGTGGGCTGGAGTTTGCTAACACTGAGCACAGAGAAGAGCTGATTCTTGCAGGAACCTCCAGATGCTATTCTAGTGTGTAGGAATGTAATAAAATAATAATAATGAATCACCTCACTCCATGAAAAATGCCAGCACAGACTGGACTGAACCCCTAAAACCAGACACCAACAAGTCAGTAGCCAGATTAGAAAATGTTGGTGTTCTGATTTCCAGAACCTCAGTTTATCCATCTTGAAAATGGGCCTGATGTTTTCCATTGTCGTTAACCATTGAGAAAAGAACCTGTGGCTCCTGCCCTGTCTGCTTTGATGCTACTTGCCCTTCCCTCCGTTGCTGCAAGGCATCTGCTCCAGAGCTCCTCGCCGGAGTCTTTGCACAGCTGCACAAAATGTAGTACATGATCTGATTCTCAAATTGAGCTTAACTCATGCTCAATGCCAGCTGGAGGGGCCTGCTGAGTTTTTGCTGATGCATCAGAAATATATTTTTAGGCAGGTTTCTCTATAATTATCACATTATAGCTACTGCTGGATTGCTCAGAGTATAGTAAACAATTGCTATACTTGTTAGAGGTCATGAATACAGAAAAACATTCCTCTGTGTGAGGTCTGCTGTTAAATAATAACTTGTCGTTTCATGGTGTAGGGGGAGTGAATGCCCTCGAAGGGACGTGCTGACATTGTTCAAGCCAGTGATCCAGTTCCTGTAATTTACACCACTTTCTTAAAGCTGCTTCTCTGAACAGGAACAATGGATGTGCCGAGGGACAGCTGTCGCCCCGCTGCAGCTCCCGTCATCTTGCGTCTTGATCGTCTCGCTGTTTCCTCCGATACCCATTTTGCGGTAACACTTAGGTACCCTCATTGCCAGAGATTTAGGCCTCGGGGTGATGGGCAGGTGAGTGAGGAAAGCTGTTAACGTAACAACTGTGCAGGGTCCAGCTCCAGACAGGCAGGGGAAGTAAGTGGCAAGAGACGGTGATCGGGCACACTGCGATTATTAACAAGTAATTTCATGATCAGCAGGTCTAATGAACAGCATTCACCCTTGTGGCGTCTCTGCTGTGTGATGTGGAGGGAGCACTCACTGCTGCCTTTTCCTTGGGGGATACTAATGGTGTCTGTATCTTTCATCTGTCATCTCCAGTGCACCTCTGGGAGCTCCAGAGCTCTGAGAAATCGTCTTCTCTGTCTTGTTGAAACTGTCTGACATGTTCAGGAACTACTCACACGCACACATACGCTGTGATCACACGTAAAGCTTTGTTTCCTTAGGAAATCCAGGCTTTAGAATAATCACCTCGCCGTTTGCCCAGACATAACGTGCAGTTGTGGTTTTCATGGTGCAGAAGAAATGCAAGGATACAGCTGTGGCTCAATCAGTTAACAAAATGGGCAAATTAATGATCCCAGGGCCCCATGAGTCCTATCTCAAGGCCAAAGCAGAAACCAAGAAATCTGACTGAGCTGCAAAAGCTGGGGTAGAGCAGTGAGCACTGGCCTGGGCCGGTGACAGATGTGTCATTTCTGACATCTCTCAATCCCTCCCTCTGGGGGGGGTGGGATCTGCCCCTTATTAGGTGGTCAAAAGAAAATGATGTCTTGGCAAAAACATGGTAAGTGTAAGAATTCAGTCTGGAACGAGCTCAGCAAGGACATGTAGGAGCTGACTGCAGCATTTCAAAGTCTGTCTAGCTGGAGGGAAAAAAGGGGATGACATCTTCCACATTGCTGCATGCAACAACTCACCAGTGCTGGTGATCTTTGGTAGACACCACTAAAAGCATGGCCAGGCTGCCTGTGGTTGGCCAAAGACAGTCAAAACTGTGCTTTAACTGTTGTCTGACTTATGTGGGGAGTCATCGCTGGGGAACAAGTATTGCTCCCCAGCGGACCTGGCAGCGGGGCCCTTGGGCATTACCTCCCAGAGCTGTGAGATGAACCCAGATGCTTTGAGACTGCACAGCTGATGGGTGGGCTTGTTTCAGTCTCAAACAAGTGATTGTTTAGGGTGTGACTAGTTGCAAGTTGAGGAAAGGCGCTTGTGTGAAACGGACCTCAAGGTTTGCAAAGGACTGCAGAGATGGAGCAATATCTTTTGCAGAAGAAGTCCTGCGCAAGCAGTGGAAGAGCTGAAATGTGCCTAATGAACCATAGCAGTGTATGAAGGCGTGTTGCTGAGGTGAATTAGGATTTCAAGATGACCAATTAAGTTCAGCATCTGTGACAATCTGGTCAATATTTGCAGCCTGGGAGGGTGACACAAGTCCCAGCTGCTGCCACTGGAGTGACGGAGCCTCCACTGCTGGTGTTTGCTCCCTGTGCATAGCTCAGCGTCCTTCTCTCCAGCTGCTGCAATTCATGGGGTTGGTGGCAGACAGCACATGATCTGCAAACCTCAAGAGGAAGAACACTTTAGGTGCACAGTGGAGCACAGACTTCTTTTTAATGATGGCTTATGTAGATTGGAGGGAGATACGGCTAAGGATGGACGCTTGTTGCCTCTGGGAAGATTGCACTGAAGCAAAACTCTGACAGAGCATTCAGTTTTGGGAGCTCAATACTTCTGAATTGGCAGCTTGCATCAGAGCTAAATATCTGCCCCCACTTCTGACCTCAGCAGCCACCCTGGCATTGGGGGAAGGAGCCAACCTCGGATACAGATCTGACACTTCACAGCCGTGCTATGACCACCGGGCCCTCCACCCCTCCAAAAAGCACTGTAACACTCTCCGTATTCATGTACAAGAGGATGATTGAAGGAGGGAATGGCAGTCTCCATACTCAGTCCCCTTGCTTTTTTTGGTTTGTGTTGCATGCTCCATGTTGTTTTAATGTAGTTCCTAGTATTTAATGCGTTTTTATTGCTTTCTCTAATAACACTGACTGAGCACTAAGAGCCAAATTAAACAAGCCATGCCAATAAGCCAAACATTTCACTTCAACCAGCAAAGCGGATGCCTCTTACCCCTACTCAAGCTTAGATATGTAAATCAAGGACCTCACTGCTCATCAGGGAAAATGAAGCAGATGGCTGCTGTGGTGCAGGTAGGGCAGAGCTGGGGCAGTGTCCCCTCTGTGTGCCCCCTCCCCGCACGTGCTGGTCTTATCACCCTGGGTCTCGAGGTGGAAGTCAGACAAGGTGAAAGGCTGATTGTTCTCAAGGTTGTGATGTGGCATCTTGTCTCATGGCCTTTATCAAGCTGGGTCTTGTTTTTCTGCGGCAGTAAGCACCTCTAAACCCCTTTGACTTCAGTGGAAGCTGAAGTTCATGTTCTGCGTCGCTGAAAGCCTGTCCATGCAATTAAAAACCAACCCCAAACCTCCTCCCCTGGTGCTGATCAGTGGTGTGGTGTTGACGTAAGTGTACTGGAGTTTCACTTACAGCAGCTGGGTAGCTGGCACTTTTATAGGGCGCTTTTTTATTTATTCTGTCTGTCTTTTGCACAATATTCCTGAAGTTTTTTCCTCTGTTTGCTTTTCCCCAACAAACCCCAGCCTTCATCTCTGTCCTCTTAGCACTGCTTCCTGTTGTTCTCTGTGATCTCCCTTGTTCCATCTTTCTTCTCTTCTCTGGTTTCCTCCCTTTCATTTTAGCCCTTTTTTGTTCAGACTGGCTCAGCCCATCCTCCCAAAGGGGAAGCGTATCTGTTTCATTCCCCTGTCTCCGTTTCCCTCCCAGCCCCACAGCTGTTCCCTCTCTTTCCCGTTCCTACAGGCCCCTCTCCTGCTCACATCACCATCCACTGCCTTCTCTTTTTCCTCTCCATGTCCAGCCCCTTTCCTCCATCACTGGAGGTCAGCAATGCAGAAAACAGAAAATGAACCAGGAGGGGGATGTTACAGCCAAGAATGATTGTGCCTGTGTGATGCCAAGTATTGTCTCACCAGCATTAGTCTGGACTGCTTTCATCTGGCTGGACGAGTTGCACCCACCAGCTCAAGCACTGACATACAGTTTTCGACATTTCATGCCATACAATCTGTCATTACACCCGAGAAATTTTAGCCTTTCACTCTGCCCAAGCCTGAAAGCCGTAAACTCTGCAGCGGGGATGTGGTGGGGTGGGAATGCACACTTCATTTCTAACTTCCTTTTTTCCCCCCATGGGCTGCACTTTACCAGCTAAGCACCAGGCATCTGTAGCTGCAGATCTCCGCGCTTTGGCCCATGTAATTATGTGTTTTCTAGTTGTGCTCAGTCAAAAGTAAGCACAGAGCTACAATCTCAGCTGGGACAGAAAATAATCTAACAAGTTGGCTCGTGCGCGATTACAGAAGGTACATTCTGCCACTGATTTGTTCTGTCACTGTTTTGCCCTCCTGAGTGGAACACAGTGGGGGAACAAATGAACACCGAGTGCAGCTTGTCTGCGCTACAGGTCTGTCTATTCGCTTGGGGTGAATTAAACACATAGCTTAAAGGTGCAAAGAGCTTTTCACTCTAGAGGGAATTGGGCTGCATTTGGGCTGCACTGTGTGTATCTGCCTCACAAACCACCTGACCTCTGCCTCAGGCATCTTTTTACAGATTTAGGGAATGATCAAATCGGGAAAAAGAACCTGCACGGGCTGATCTGTCAGCAAGTAAGCAAAAACCTAATACAGCCCACAGCCACCTTGTGTGCAGCCCAGGCAGTGGAGCGAGACCACAGAGCTGGTGTTTCACTCATTCCCCGTCTGCGATTGCATCTCCTGCCCCTTCCCTCTCACCTCTCCCTGTAATCCCAGACTTAGACTTTGCCTTCTGCAGCAACAAAGAAAATGTCTTCAAAAACCTCCTTACGCCGATGCAGCGGGAGGCTGTGATAGATACAGTCACGGCTGGGGAATGAGTGCGGAGCAGTGCCGAGCTGCCTGTGCCATTATTGTTCTCTGCTGCAAACTGGAAGCAACTGAGAGAAGGAAGACGCAGTCAGTCCTTCTGTAACAACCCCCCCGGGACCTGAACAAACCTTTGGTGTTGCAGGGTATGCACAATAGTCAAGACTGGCAACTTGTTGCGTGAAGATAATGACAAAGTCCCTCATCTGAATTTAGTCTCAATATCTAGTACTTTCATAGTGATTACTCAACAGTGATCGACATTTAAACTGTGTTTTAAAAAACCAAGTAAAGAAGAGAAGGAGGGGAATATGTGAACTTCCAGGGCAAATTCAGGGTGTGCTGAAAGAGAAAACAGCGCGGTGATTGCCCCCAGGCCAGTCTTGGTAAGTTTGACCCTCCTGGGGATAGTTAAACAACTTCTTAAAGGGCTCTTCTTGTTCGGGTTTGTTACAGTGAAGTCAGAGTGCGTTTCTTCTGTGAGCAGTGATCTGCTCTCACAGGTTCCCTCTCTCCGTACTTGATTCAGAGCAGCAGTCTGGTACCTCCACATGTAGCAAACACCACAGATGATGACTTTGAAATGACCATCAGCGTTTTTAGGGGCCAGTACATATGGAAGTGAGGTGAAGAAAAACTCAAAGAATACTATCAGCTTGCATTGCGCCTTGCTAATGTAGATGATTGAATTAAAGAAAAAAGTTGAGTTACGCTGTGCAAACAGTCCGGTTCTGAATATATCATAACGGCCCTCCGGCAAGCTCCATAGCCCATAAAAATGCCCACTCTGCTTATAGTATTTAATTGTTTTAGCTTTTGATAAATCATCTGTTACAGCCTGTTGAACATTTTAAAGCGTTTCTTGCTAATGGATTTTCATTATGTGGTTTAAGGGATGTTGTTATTAATAAACGTAACTGCACTGAATAGTAATTTGATAAAGATGAAAGAGGCATTTATGAATTCCACTTCCCTTTCAGCTGTTGCTAGGAATTTTCACTCCTTCAGAATATATTGAATTTAATCTTGATTTCTTTTTGTTAAAACCGGGCTATTATATTCTGATTCTATAAAGAGAGTATTAGTGGAGTTGGACCAGTTGTGAAGTCCCCTGTGGTGGTGAAGACCCAGTTCTTCTCAGCATATCAGAGAGATTTCCTTGCTGTGAGAGGAAACAAGACTGGCCCAGGTATCCCATACAGACATCCTTAGTACTAGTGGAAAAGTGTAAAGGCAGTTTGGGATTGGGGTAGGGGTTTTTTTTTAAAGATGATTAATGGGTCTTAATATTGATGGAAACATGAAAAGAAAATAATTTGTCCATGCTAGATAGCCAGTTTTTGCTAATGGGCTGTTCTCCATTACATTATTATTGCAATGACTGAAGTACTTCGTTCTGTATAAATTAATTAGGGACTTGCATTTCAGTACTGAACAGTGTGTGATTGGCTCCAGTGAAACAGGAAATGTGGAATGTCTAAAGGCTGGTATCTACCACAAAAATGGCTCTGTAAACACTTGTGGCACACAATAATGGGAAGTACTGTGAGTTATGTTGGGACTGCATCATAAAATTATCATAGGGCTAAACAAGGGCAATTGTGAGGAGGAATGTTAGCAGAAAGAATGGAAAACATGTTCTTTTCTAAGAAGAGAGCTTTGCTTTATTAGGATTTGGTCCATGCAGAGACTGACGTCTTTAGCACAGGAGACAGGTATTAATCATGGGAAAGAATTTGTCTGCACAACTAGCAGAAAGCTAGTTCTCTTGACAAATAAGAGAAAAACTATTTTCTTTTTCTGGATTGAGCTTCTAGTTAAAGATGCATCACATCCACATGCAGAAATAGAAAGGACCAAAAGGCAGCGTGAAGCTGGAGAGGGCTGAGAGACAAGGCATCTGCTCCTGCCTCTCCCGGTTGCCTGCTATGTGACATTGTACAGCTACTTCTCTCTTCTGTGGCTCTTCCTTACCTCCCACCCTCTGTGTATTTTCTTTGTTAGCTCTTTTCAAGAGCAGAGAATTTCTCATACCTTGTGTTAGTACTGCGTGTAACTTACCCAAATGCTATGGTAGTATCATCAAAACTAATAGCTAGTCTGCCGCCTAGCTCATTCTCTCAACTCATTCTTTTGCCAAGCTGCACATCCTTGTGAATAGGCAGCTAAGAGATTTATATATAAAGCAGTAATATGGATCTGCCTCTGATCTTAAGTATAAATCAGGGGTAACTTCAATGAAATTCGGCAGGAATAAAATGGGTGTTTGTTACAGAAGAACCGAGACATTCTGTACAAAATACACAAACAGTACTTACAATAAAGTTTGTAATTCAAGACAATAAAATGGTGTGAGATCTTGGCTGCCTGCACCTTGCACTAGACTTCTCCCTTGGGATGACTGTATTACATTACAATCATTCAGTTTTTCTGGACTAATTTCCTTGCATAGTAAGCTATAAATAATCATTATTGGTATTGCAAGGAGGCTGTGGGTTCCTGAACAACTGTGACCGCATTCTTAATTTGTCAGTTACTGATACAATGCATCTGTTTTTCTAATTATTTTAATGATGTTTTATATGTAAAGGAAAGAATACAAAATCACTTAATTTTTTTTCTTTCTAGATTCATGGGATAATTGGAGGACAGCCCACCTGTGGCTGTCTCTCTGTTTGTAAATCCTGGGTCTGGACTAATGTGACATTCAGGGGTAAGTGTTTTGTGTATACAGTTTAGCAATGTAAGACCCTAGCCCCTAGCTACTCTCTGCAGACAATACCAATATGTTACCAGCATCCCATGGGGCACATCTTATTACTGGAGGGAGATTCTCAGCAATGAAAATGCAGTTTTATCCTTCTCAAAGTGCCCCTTGCCAAAGTCGGCCAAGCATCCAGAAGCACTTACTCTATTATGAGTGATGCATCATTAATATTCTGCTAACTTGCTAAGCGTGCAAGGCAGACACAGTCTTTCTGAGGTTTCAATTTCTATAACGTCCAAGTGTTGCTACCCCCATTTCTTTTGGCCCAGCCATGCCCTCATGGACATCCAGGACCTGACAGCTCTGATTTCATAGAAGTCAATGGACCTAAAAGATAAGGTATTGGTGTAGGAGGGAGGTGAATCAGGCCTGTGGAAGGGTCCTATTGATTTCAGTGAACAGGGCTGCAGTCGCTGTAACATAGGTCTTGAGAGCAGGGTGCTTTAATAACTTTGTTCCCAGGTGCCCAACTAAGTCACCGTGCTATAGGAAGGAAGCGCAGCTGCCTTATGTGGGATGCTGAATGCTGATGGGTGGCCCAAAACATAGTTATTACCAAAATGAGCTTATTTCCTCTTGCAGATCCAGTCCAAAGAGCTCCTGATGCAGTTCTGCTCTCCTCCTCTGCCTCTCCTCAAAGGAATGCAGGTCTTGATCACACACACTGGCAATACAGGACCTCTGCCTTGAACCTTGTGCCTCGGACTTCAGCTTTGTGAGCCCTTAGGTGGCCCTTCTGCAGCTGCATCAGGCCACACACAGTCACAAGTCTCTGCTGGCAGGTGACAGGCACAGAGCTGGCACTGGATCTGTGAATCCTCTGCAAAGTCAAACAGGTGAGCATAATCCACTGGTAGCCTAAGTGCTTTTGTTTGGCTTAGCACTAGCCTTGAGCAGGGAAGAAGTGCGCATGCAGCTGGCACTGGTCTCAGGAGGCAGCGATCACCTGCAGCCCCTCCTAAGCTCTTTCACACAGGATAAGAAGCCTTGTCCTGAAGTGCTGGCTCTCCAGTAGCCAAAAGGCCCATGGAGTCAGTGTGGAAGAGGCATGAAAGGGTGTCTTTCTGGTTTGGTATCATTGATAGGCAATGTTGTAAAGTCTGGGGTTGCCAAAGAGTTAGACCCACCACAAACTGAATACAACATTGTGGAACATGACTGTCTCACTGCCCTGAGCGATCCCAGCTGGAAAGGCTTTCCAGGACAAATGGAAATGTGGCCCCTGGACTTGTTATTACGATTACAAAAAAGCCTCAGGCATCCAGGCTCTGGCCTATTTGACCAGTTGCTGTGTGATTCTGAGGATGCTCTACTGCCTTTTCACTAGAAAGCAGAAGCAGTTTTGTGCCCAACAGGCCATAGATTTTTCTCTATTTTTTTTTTGTTGGTCTCTTCCAGCGCCTTGCCCTGCAAAGGGGGAGCAAAGGGGTGGTGCAGCCTGTGGGTTTTAACTGGACACCATCCCTTTAATGTGGAGTTGTGTTTTTCTTTCAAGGCCAAAAATAAATGCTAGTGAAGGAATAAACAGACGTGAAAAGAAGGCTCAGACACTTGGAAGACAAGACCGCATTGTGTTTCCCAAAGCAAAGAGCCTGTTCACAAGGAGGTTACTCTTTTAGAAAAACATGAGTCCTGTGACACTGCCAAGGTCAGTAGGTGCCCAGCAGAGCGGTGGGCATTCAAGGCAGACATGGTTTGGGAGAGGGGCACATTTTTCTCCCACTCCCAAGTATTTTCAAGTATATTAATGGAGAGGAGAGGAGAGGAGAGGAGAGGAGAGGAGAGAGAAATTTGCTTTGCTCTGCTATTTCATCTCTTTCTACAGGGTTTGAACATGCACCAGTGTGCCAGTGGAAGATAGCTTCCATCTGTCTAGGATGGCAACATGGCCTTAGTGCTGTGGTAGTGTCACTCTCACGCTGTTTTGGGAAACGAGGGCAGTGCTGCTGCCGTTCTGCAGCTGAGGAGGCAGCTAAAGCGAGGACATGTGTCATGGGCAGGGTCCCAGAGGGATTCTCAAGGGAGTGGGGAAAATCAGTGAGCAGGTAGGTGGCCCGCTGCTGAGGTTCAAATCCCACTTTCAATACAGATACCCTAAGTGACAGTAAGGCCTGGATTTTTAAAGGGGCTTAGGTGACTAGTACATTTTTCCAAAGTGTTTTGTGGGCAGGGCTCCTTTTTTCTAATGTTGGCCTTGTACAGCCAGTCTCAGCTAGGCCTTTGCTGCCTGTCTTGGCTGTGTGTCTGGGATAGGTCAATCTGCAGTCTGGATGTGCTTTGCTTTTTTCCAAGAACTAGACAGAATTCAAAGCAAATAGCTTGGCACAGGCACCTAGTTTTCAAGTGAGCAAGGTTAGACTGCTGCAGTGATCTCAGTGAGGTTAGGAAGCTTTTGTACTTCACCTTAGGTGCTTAACTAATTCCTCATACAATGCAGTGTCTTCTGAAATGTGATCTTCAGGCTCCTTATGTCTCAGTTGTCCATAAAATGAAAATGCTAGTTAATACTGAGAAGTGTTATGGTGATACAGAGTCTCACACACACAGAAAGGCAAGTGCCGTTCTTTTAACTGTCTCTAAAGCACGGAGCTGTGAGTCATCCAGAGCCTCTGAAGACTCTGGTTAAGAAACAGGAGCTTTTAAATGTACCTCATTAGGGCTGAATCTCCAGCACTGTCTGTAGTCACACTCCAAACATTCATCTCAAAAAGGGCAAATGTTGAGAAATTAAGGGAACTAATTAGTGGAATCGACTGCACTGAAGAGCTGAGGAGTTGAATGTGATGGAAACTGGATTCCAAAACTAGCTAGAACATGCAGGAGGATGAACCCTGAAGGGAAACACTCCAAAACTGGTGGGATAAATAACCAGCCCCAAACACATGGGGGGAGTTAACTGAGAGCAGGCAAGGAATGGGCAGAAGATCTGATCAGCAAGAGGGTGTTCAGTTCACATGCAGCCAGGGATTGAAATCAGATGTCTGGAGGGGAACCACTGCAGGGAACGACCACCTGCTTTGCTCTTTGATGCCACAGGGCTGACTAAGCAGCTTACGCAGCAGGTCCTGAACAGCTGTAGTGCCAGTGACGTGTTCAGTCCAGCAGTTCTGGACCTGCTTTATGAGCTATTCTGTCATCTTTGCCACAAGGGCGGCATCAGAGAAGAGTGGTGGGGCAGAAGACTGGAGGCAATATTTGCCTCAGTCATCCGATTTTAATTTGCTGAGGTCAGGAAATGTAGGGGTGGAATGAGAAATGTCTAAAGTTGCGAATTAGACTTTGAAAAGGAAATTAAATAGATGGCAGAAGGTTTCAGCCGGATAAATACAAAAGAGAAAAAGAGGAGAAATGTGGTCATTATGTAGTGAGAATGGGGTTAAGATTAGACCAGTCTACATATGGTCTAAAAATGAATTAAAAACACTTTGCCTATATTTTCAGTAGAGATTATCATATTGAACAGCAGGGCAAAGACAAGATTTCTAGTAGGAACATACATAAGGGAATGAAAATTATCACATGTAAGACGGAAGGAAAAACTTAATGAATTCAGTGTGCTCAGATCAAGGTGCACTGGCAGATTTCCATCCCAGGATTTGGAAAGAACTGGCACATTAAAGGAGCTCAGCTTAACCTCATATTTCTCTTTGATGACTGACTTTTTTTTCTAGACAAATGAAATACAGGTGATTTACTCTATCCAGACTTGAGTCAAAAATCTGATATTATACCACATGGGAAATTACGAGTTGAAGTTGAGAAGATGGGGATTAGTGTGGACGGCAAATGCAGAACTGCTAAAGCAAATGACAAGGAGCTCTGTGGAAAGGAGAAATGCAGGACAGAGGCAGTTAATAAGTGGAACTCCTCAAGGGTCAGTCTTGAGTCCAGTCTTACTTGTTTCGTTAATGATTCTGGCACAGCAGTAGGAACGTAGTAAAGAAATCTGCTGAGGACACAGGCTTTGTTAATACAGAGGAGGATCAGAACATCAATCAGCAATAACTGAATGACAGAATTTGTCTGAAATAGAATAGATGAAGTATAAAGACATGCAGTTAGAAATTAATAACTAGAATATCACATTACTCACTTGAGAATGACAAAAGCAGGGTGGTGGAAAAAAGCCATAGAGAATTACTTGCTCCAAGGGATAACTGTGAGCCACCGATCTGATATGGAAAGGCAAACACAACCCTAGAAGATACAGGTTCACTCATGTTCAAGGAAGATTAGCAGGTACAGAGAAGGGCATTGAGGATGATCAGAGGGTTTAGAACAAGAGGAGACTAGAAGAGCTTCATTTGTTTAGTTTCTCCAAACAAAGACTAGAGGAGATAGGATTGTTTTCAGTAAATACATCTGATAGGTAAAGATCAGAGAAAAGAGAATTGTTTAAACTAAATTACGATGCTGGCACAAGAACAAATGATATTAAGGCTGGAAATTTAAAATGAAGTGCTGGAACAGCCTGCCACAAAGCGTGATATGATGTAATTGACTGTAATAGTGGGAGACTGGATCAGTAATCCAGAGCCCTGTGTTCCTAGATAACGTCTTTACAGGTAGGGATTCAGCCATGGTGATGGTTACATGCAGGGAATTGAAAGGAATGGCCTAGGCCAACACCACAAATGTGCTCCCAGAGATGGAGCAGTGTGGTAAACAACTGAGACTCCCATTGCCCCTACCAAGTAGTGATCTCTTTTTTACAAAGAAAGCTAAGGCAAACTGTGTGCTATGAAGTGCCAGCTGTATTATAGAAACAGTGCCACTAAAACATTTTACTGTGGCTTTGAGCTCTTGCTTTTTACCCCAAAACGTCACCATCTTTCACCTCCCAAGCCTGAGTCTACATAGGTGAAACAACATCTTAAGGAACTGCTGTCCTGATGCTGGCAGCGTCGCTGCCTCGCCTCCATGCAAGCTCCCTGGCTCTCACCTGGGAGCTGAAAGCAGGCAGAGCACTCAGCTCCTGGGCCCTTTCCTCTTCTGATGTCCCATCAGTCAAAATGCCTGGCCAAGGGATAATGCTGTACATCTTCAAAGAGAAACATGCAGTAGACAGGGTTTTGGCAAAGTGGGCACTGGCCTCTAAGAAACATGTCTTTAATGAAATTTGTAGACACATGCATGCCATAGTAGTGCCCCTGTGGCAGCAGGAGTTCCTCCGACCTTGGGGCACTGTACCGGGCGATCCCGCGGGCCCCTCGGGAGGGCTGGGAGCGACAGCTGGTGCCCCCCGCCAGGGCCAGGGGCTCACAGGGCTGCTCTGCTCTTTGCACAGGCCGGGAGCCCGGAGCTAGGAGCTCTGTGCTGCTTGTGGGAGTGCGAGAAAATGTAACTGGGCAGTCATCAGGTTTGGAAATGGGGGAAAAAAAGGAGGCTGATACTGAAGCTTTTATTTCAACAGCTAAACCGAGGTCCTTCCCTCCTCCTCCCCTTATGGGAACTGGCAAACTCAGCTCTTTAATGGTACAAGCTCATCTCAGCCTTGCCTATAAATAGATAAATGAGATTCCTCCTGTCCCAGTGAGTAATTCTGACATCCTCCCGTTGCCTCGCAGAGAGCTGAGTCACAGGCACTCTGCACTCCAGTCCCTGCATTACTTACATGGTCTCAAAGGAAATTTTAACACATCCAATGAATCATCAGGGATTGGATCATGTTTAAAGTTATTCCACTGGCATTTCCCTTCTATTGTAGCAAGTCTGCCAACACCTAAAACTTCAGCTAATCTGGACTCAAAATGCATTGAGGAAATAGCATGTTGACATATACAGCTACTAATAAAAATAATAAAAAAGGTTCTTTTAAATCTGCATCAATAAACAAGTGACCTTTAGTGGATTCCTTTAGCGCTTTGGACCTGCTAATTTTGTCAGACTGCTTCCCTGTTTTGTAGCTGCTTATTTAAAAGAACTCAAAGTTTGAAATGTTTTAATAGTCAGTCGTTAGGCCCCTAATTTAATCTCCTGCAGGTTTCCTGCCAAAATATTATTTGCACTGAGATGAAGCTTGCAGCCCCATGCGCATTCTCTCACAGACACACACACACACATTCCTGCTCTTACCCATGATAAAAATAAAATGCCTGCAAATCAGAGACAAAACCAGAGCAGTGTTAAGTACAGAACACAGGGCAGTAATACGCTGCTGTACAAGGCGTTGAGCTCCAGCCTGAAGCAGTATCTCCTGATGGGGCATTTTCACTTGTTACCTTTCCTTCTCCCAGATGGTACAGTGTGGTCTGATCGGCTTAGAGGCAACACAGCATTTGAAATCAGAGTATGTCTCTCTCTCTCCCTCAGAAAACATCTGGAACAGTGGAAAATTCTCCAGCAGAATTTGGGAGCTGTGAAACAAATATAAAAATATTTCTCTCTGTTGGTTTTCTGGCTTGCCTTTCGTATCTTAGAACTGGTTGGGACATTTCACTCATTATTAGCAGACTCTCAGTTTCAATGAGCAGGAGATGCTAACATTTGCTAGATTGCTGCTGTGGTTTAGTATTCTTAGACCTAAAACCTGGCTTGTTCTTTTGATAACCCTAGGAAATCTGTGTCTTATTTAAATAACATTTTTCTAGTACCTTTTCATCAAGCGACTCTCTGCCCATGCATAGATTGCTAACAAGCTTTGTTCAATACATTCCAGCATGAGCTGCAGTCGCTCCATGAGATACTGTGTCTTCTGCTCCAAGGCTCATCGGGTTATTTATCAGCCCAGTACAGCCTTGGTTGCCAGTTTTCTGCCAGCTGTTAACTGTATAATAGTATTGGGAAAAAAATCAGTTCTGGCTCTGCCAGCAGAATTGGCTATAATTCAGCTACCTATTGACAAATGATGATTTGTTCAACAGCATAAACTATAATATTTTTATAGCTGACAGTTTTCACCCTCCTCTGCAGCTGGAAAAACCTGAGGAATTCCCAGAAGTTCCTCACTTGTGTCCTTTTCAAGTTTTCTTATAGTAATGCCTCATACTGTTGTCTCTGTGCAGGAAAAGACATCCTTAATGGGCAAATCACTGGTGTCAGCATGATGCTGGAATAGGGCAGCTGCATTAATTGGTGCCACTCAGCTTCTTGGTTGGCCTCCTTCCTGCAGCAGCAAACCCCACTGGATGGTCAGGCCATAGAGATGCTCAAGGACAAGTCAGAGGCCTGAAACCAAGCCAGCGTTTCTGTAAAGCATTAATCACCCTGTGCGGGGCCAGGGGGTGGGAACAGGGAGAGGGTGCACTCTTTCTCAGCACGCACATGTTTTCTATCTAAGCTTTGTTTCAGCTGGATCTTTCCCACTAGCGCATCCTTCTTTAACACCTTGTACTCATTTATTGCAAGGCTGTTTAGCAGCACAAATCAATTAAGTACTGCAGAAACCCACTGAGACAGACAGAGGTTCCTATCTCTGGTTCAGCCAGGGTGGGAGGCATGCAGAGGTTAAGCCTGTACTTTTTGCCACACAGCGAGCGAGGGTGGAGCGTGAAGCAGCCCCCAGCTCACCTCCTGCGTGGGTTTCAGCCTTCCCCAGCACCCTCAGTGCGGCTCCGCCATGCCGAGCCCTTCCCGCTCACAGCTGCTGCTGGAGCTTTGAGGGCCCTGTGGAGCTTCTTCTCTGGCATCAAATAATCGTGTGGCCAGAGAGTGCCAGCCTTGCTGCAGTGCTCCAGTGGTCTGCCTTACCCTGCTGAGACTGGCCGGCATGGCCTCGCTAACGGGGCTATTCCTCCAGGGCTCGGCTGAGCCAGTCCTGAGGTGCCCGGCTCTGTGCCATAACCAGGACAGGGTAGAGTCAGGGCCTCCAAGCTCACCTCCATGTATCCTGCAGGATCCTCCATCAGGAGATTGCCTGATCCTGCCAAGGAAAGTTACTACTCAATGGTAGGGCTAGCCACTGGCCAGAGGACAGGCAGGAGTTTAAGAAGTCAAAAAATGGGAACAAGAACAGAGTCAGAAAAACTGAGAGTCTTTAAAATAATTGTTTGACTGGCCTTGTTCCAGCCGCAGCACCAGGCTTAGCGTGCAAGTGTGAGGGCTCACTGTAATGTCTTCAGGCTACCTGCCCTGCGGGTAGGCTGGCTGTGGGGATACACCACTGCTCCCTGGTTCAGGTTGGGTTAGAGCTACTTATATACATCACACACTTCAGAAATAGGAGCTAATAATTCAAGCCACGTGACATAGATGATCCACAAGATAAACGAAAATAAAGCTTAACCAACCAATTCCTGCTCATGCTTTTAAAATGTGCTTGGCCAAACTGTACTTCATGAGTGTCTCTCAGGAGGGCCAGATTCTGTAGGACATGTCCTCAGCTCACAGAAAGAGACCATTAATCATTACTGTGGCTCGGTCCCTGGCTATTTTAATCACTGTTGAAATACACATACAGTTCCCACTCCTAAAAATGGTATTTGACTCCAATGCATGTGATTTCCTTTGGCTTCCTCTCCCCAATTAAAAGCAAGCCGTAACTACTTGCAAGTGCACATGCTGGAATCCATAGATTCGCTTCTCATCTGTCATGGAACAAAAAACTTGCTACTACATGTAGCATAAGATCCGTGCCACTAGACATAAATATCAGAATGTATTGTAACTGGTAGCGTGGTACGAATGTGTGGCGGCTGTTGTGCCTACAGGCTGGTGGCCAAAACCTGTCCTATGTAGTGGAGCACTGGAAATGTCATTGGACCCTACTGTATCATTAGTCCTTTTCTGTTCCACTTTATTATGTAATGATTAAAAATGCCTCTTGTATATGCTGGCACTAATTAGAGGATGTCAGTATGTTGTGGGAGAAGTGAATGAATCATCAAAAGTGGATGAACTAGGAGTATATTTGTAAACTGTAGGCTGTAGAAACCAGTAAGTCCTTCTTTAATTTTTCCTTTAAAAATGCTGAACAAAAGTCACAGGAAGTTTAAGGAGAAAACAAATTGCTCATCCACAGATTCAGGAGCGCAGTGAATCCTTGTACTTCTCAGCTTCTCTCATGAGGCAGATGAGCAGCCTGAGGAGTTCGGGGGCGCGCAGAGGAAACTTCATTGCCTTCCCTTAATTGCAGACTAATAAATAAATGCATCATGCCCATCTCCATGGGCTTACCAGCACCCTAATTTATAAACTGGATTGCTACAATTCTGAATTTCTCTGTTTGCATTCTTTGTATATGAACAGGCTGCTATTGAGCTTAAAGAACCAGCCTGAGTTTGCATACAGAGACACTAAGTGAAGTTTACAGGAATATGAACATAAAAAAATAGGGAAAGTTTTTGCAGGTACGCCAGTCATCAAGGATCCCTTCAGTGTTTGTCAAACTGTGTCAGGTCACAGGCACCATGACAAATAGTCAAGAGGCCTACCGACAATTATAATGTGGGATTTAACTCATTACACCTGACAGCATTATTTACCTGGAATACCATGGATCTTTTTTCTTGTATCCTTAATAGTCAGGAAAGAGCATGTACTTTTTTTTTTCTTTGTGTTTTTTAAGCTGCATATAAAGCAGCATCAGCCTTGGCAACGAGAGGACTTTCTGTCTGCCTGGCTTTCAGGTTAGGAAGACAAATCCTGCTACAATGATGTAACAAAGTTTTCAAACTTGATGTTGCAGAGAAAGGCACACACAAAAGTCAGCTATCCTAAATCATCTGATCAGTTTGTGTGCTTAACTTGGGACTCAGGGAAGTCTGTTCACTTTGCTGGGGATTTGTTTTATTTGTCCTCTTAAAAAAGTACCAAATATCAACCTTTGAACCCCAGGCAATACAAACTGGGCACCAGAACAGGGTCCAGCTCTTGTGAAGGCTGGCCCGGCCGTCTCACTGGAGAAGTTGCTCGCTCTTTCCCACCAACTCCTGCAAATGTTCTGTTAGTTAAATATGGCCTATTCTGGTCCAATTCAAAAGACAAAGCCCAGCAACAACCTGCTAAAGCTAAAGGTTCCTTAAGAGCTTGTGTTTCTTCAGTCTTGCTGAAAATTAAATGCTTAAATTGTGAGAAAAGTTTGCCTAAATAACCATATTTCCTCCGTGACACAGCTATTCATCAGAAACTACAGCGAAGTACCAAAGGGCTTCAGTAAAAGAAAGCAACAAATTTGCCTGGACTGGTTTAATTCTGTTCATGTGGCTGACATACAATTTCTATTTGATTGAATGTACCACATTAAACCATTCTGGACAGGAGTTGTACACTGAAAGCAGCTGATAATATTACAGGGCAGTTCAGAAAGTGTCCCCTGCAGTGAGAGACTCCTTGCAGCCTGGAACGCTGGTGCTTGAAAGACATTAATAGACTTGGTTGTACTTGAAGAGCAATTTGATTTTTTCTTTTCCCTGTTGGGATCTCACCCTGCAACCCTTGCTCTTTGCTGCTTCGGGTCTATTCTTTGTGGGCTGTTGTAATACTATAACCAGTCTAGATGCTGTGTGTATGAATAGTGGCTCAAGTTTAGTCCATCCCCCGTTATCCATTTTTAAGGGAAACAATTGTGTGCATGCAAGTACCAGGGTGTTTTATTTCAGTAGGGTCTATTTTAATGTTCATACTACTTAGCATAGACTAGGAATGGCAACTTCAAGGAAGTCTGGGGCAGAGCTTAAGTGTAGTAGAAGCTGATGGCATCACCTGAGATCGAGTCTGAAAAAAACCATGATTGCCTGCATGTACTTTTCAGAACACCTTTATTTTAGGTATTTCTGCATTTTCCGAAGCCAAATTAGAGGTGCTAAATGACACTGAACTTTCAAAAAGAAAACCCAGCCAAATTTGTCCTTGAAATCTTAGTGGCTTAGGCTGGGAACAGAGAAACGGACTCGTGGGTCTGCTGAGAATGTCCTAAAGTGTTAAAGAGGGGCCAGCAGGGTTGGATCCCACCTGCAGGATATGCAGGAGGGATCCTGCATAAGCCCCTGGCCACATACCCAGTGTCCCTACAGACCTCTGCTGGACCTACCCTCCACTCTTGACAGGCAGTATGGCAACTGGAGGGGATGTGCATGACCTGTGTGACTGGGAGAGCTGTTCTGGGAACAGACAGGATAAAAATAGCACCAAACCACTGTGCTCTCCACATGCAGTCACATACATGAAGGGTTTCGTCCACAGAGGCTGTACAAGATGCATAAGCGGGAAATTGCAGCTTGCCATTAGGTACAAGACACAAGGTTATAAAGCACTGGAACAGCTTGTCAGACATTTATATAGGCAGAGCTCCCATAGCACATAGAAAAAGATCCATTCATCAGGGCCCTGGCTTCAGGATGAATTGCAGGAGTTGCTCTGTGCGCATCCTTTGTTAGAGGTTCAGACTCGTCCCTCTGACTTTAAAATCCATGAGTGGGTTCTCTTCATAGTGGCAGAGCTGAGATAGGAAGAAGCTAGGGAGGCGTATTTCCAGTATTTCAGAGCAAAAATGTGTTTATTTTAACATATAAGTATTCTTATTTTGAGTAAGGTGGTGATACTAAAGATAAAAATTGTAACATAGAAATACATCCAAAAAAGTTACAAACCCTCATTCCTGATCTTCCTGTTTTCAGCACAAA
Organism: Fregata magnificens; assembly: GCA_013389945.1. Lineage (NCBI taxonomy): Eukaryota > Metazoa > Chordata > Aves > Suliformes > Fregatidae > Fregata > Fregata magnificens. Next base: position 142,206 of record WAAD01029617.1, read on the forward strand.
GAATATTCCACTGTAGTAGGTTGTTGCTCTGCAGCCTGTTAGCAGTTGAGGTGACTGTCCAGTTGGTTTGGTAGATATCAGAACAGATTAAACTAATTCCATCCACACAGCTTGCCAAGGAAACATTCAAGGCCTTCCATCTCGTTCAGTATCAGATGAAGACATGAGAGTTGCTAGATGAAGAAATCCTCGTGGAGACGAGCAGAGGGTCTGGGGCTTCCTATGATGGGGCAGTCTCAGAAATCAAAGGTGACAAAGCAAGAAGTCCTGAAACAAACAGTTCCAAAAGTGGCACGTTCCTGGAATCAGCCCAGAGGGAAGGACGCTCCTGGGACAGTCCTGTGGGGCCTTGAGCAGCCCAAGTTTCTTTGTTCCCAGCTGGTTGAACAGTACCCATCCTTAACTGATAATAAGGTGCCTTTCTTGTGCCCATTGTCTTGTCTTATCGAGTCACACAGTCATTGGGACAAGGATTGTCTTTTAGGGCTTGCTTACACAGAGCAGTTAACGATTCTGCAATAGCTACAGCAGGATGACTTCATGTGAACACACTCATTCCACAGCGGCTGGTACAGCTCCTGATTCATACCATACCTTAACTGGCGTAGCGTCAGCGTGCCTTACAAAGTTAAGCAAGACCTGGGACTCAGTTCAGGGTTCTAGTCACTTCTCGTTTACAAAGAATTCAGCTTTACGAAAAGCAGCTGAAATGCTCCTGAGAATAACAAATAACAAATGAGTAAATCTTGCTCCAGAGCCATATAACCCAATTAAAAATAGGTAAGTGATATGTAAAGCAAGTCTATATAGTCACTGTAAAAAAAAAAAAAAAAAAAAAAAAAGCATGCATTTCTAATCTATTGGCATAGGCATATAAAGCAGAATTAATTGATAAACATATCAATTAATTGATAAACATTATAAAAGCCTTAAACAAAGCCTTTTCAAAAAGGTAATGAGTAATCCAACCAGACAGTGCGAAAGGGACTGTTGCTGTTGTGGGGCCAGATTAATTTGACTATCCATACCCCTAGGTAGCGTTATTAAAGGATAAAAGCTTTGAACATTGTTGCAGAGTTCAATGACAATAAAAACTTTTACTCAACGTATAGAAGCTCTCAGAAATGCAAATGAAGTGTTAGAATGCATAAAGATGGCAAATAATTGAATATTATGGTTCTGTTTAACAAATTGCTTCTTTGCATGCAATTGCTGCATCCTGGTCTGATCTGAAAAATGAGAGTAGAAATAAAGCTCACAGAAAGGTGCTATGGATGAGCAGAGACCTGCAATGACTTACAGTGGTTAGCTGAAAGAGGAGTAAAACAGGAATTGCAGGGAGAGGAGGAATGGTTTGGGTAAGGGCTCTTTCTCTAGGGTTGGGTTGTGCGTCTCTCCAGTTGCATTTCACTCTGGTGGGGGGAAATGCAAGACAGACACAACAGGGAGGGAAAGCACTTCTTTGTCTCATGTCCCCCTCTTTGTGTTCCAGTTCTCATGCCCTGAGCTTCACACAAAGTACATGATCCATACCACAATTCACAACACATCTTTTCAGCTCCACTCTCAACAGAAACACTTTCCCCAGCCTGAAACACTGCTCTGACTTGCAAGCAAGCCTTCCCGACAGCAGGCCCGCCCTTCCACGCTTGCCCTGCCCCAAGTGCTAGTGCTTTCCTTCCAGGCCTCCCTGTGCCGGAGGTCACAGTTGACCATTGCAAGAACAATAAGGATTTTTAGGGGCATTATGACTGGGTTAGTAAAACACAGCTGCCCCTGAAAGTCCCTCATTTTTCTTGCTGCCGCTCAGTCCATCCCTAGGAGGGCAGAGGTCCGACAGAGGCCTTTCTCTTCAGCATGGCTGTGCCGTCTCATGCTGGCACACACGGCTTTGCCGATATGCCCAGTAACCGCCCCGGCCCTGGTGCCCAGCAATGACATGGCCAGCAGAAAGTGTGGAACTGCTTTGTCATCCCTGCAGGCTCCGTGCTAAGCAAACACCGCGCTGCGTTTCAGCGTATGCCAGATGGCTCGTCTGTCACTTGGCAGAAATGCCATCAAACAAAGCCTGGCACAGCTAGCTGCAAGCAGCCCTCAAATACCCCAAACCATTGGGGCAAAAGGAAATAACACCTTGTCCTGCAAATACATGCAGCATTGGCAGTCAGATGAGCACTGGCACTTTGTCCAGGAGAAGCGGAGACCCCAGGCCTGACCAGCTTGTTGTGCAGGCAGCGCTGCACATTTTGCACTCGTGCATCGTAACCTGGGATCCCCAGGGTGCTTAAAGCTACCCAGCCGCAGCACCCAGCTCCCAGCAGGAGCAGTTCACACTCAGCCAACTGCAGAAGCAGTTGCTTTTAATTTATTAATAAAGCTGGGATTTTAATTAGGGAATTACTACCAGTTTCTCAACAACTTTCCGCTCAAGTAATATCTGAAAAAGACCTATAGGTTCCCTACTAAAAAGGTGCCAAGTAGTTGGCTGGGAATTTTCAACCCTCACTCACAAGTCCTCCTGGAAATCCCAGCCCAGCCCTCCATGTCCTCAGGGCCAGGAGCAACACTTTCCTCTTAATTCATGAGTAATTTGAATTTTGATGGAGGTGGACTCAACAGAAACCATAGGCAGATTCCCACAATTCTGCTCCATTGTTTCCCCATGAACTCTCTGTCTGTAGGGTGCTGGGACGGGTCCCGTGGGCTTGCAAGCATCCCTGCAAACTGTCGCCCTTGCGAGGGACTTTGTGACATGCTCAAGGGCTCCCAGGGTGTTTGTGGCAGAGCAGGGAACCCCTGAGGACTCTCAGGGCTTTTTTTTTTTTTTTTTCCTTCTTGCAGTAAAGACATTGCGTCCCCCAGCAAAGGACCCTTTTCCCCATTCCCAGTTACAGGCTAGGAAGAACAGGAGTGGTTGAGAGTCTCTGAAAACCTGCGAGGTGAGATGCGAGTGGCAGCACAGCAATCTTGCAGAGCGCAGCTCCCCCTCTCCCTGCCTGGGCCCAAGTGCTTGCTGGCCTCAACCGGTGTGTTAACATTCAGCTCCAAAACAAAGAGGCTGAGTTGCCACGTTCAACCGCACAGAGCAGCATCTTGTTTCGAGTTGCTGCAGTTCAAACATGCCATCTCCAGGGACACGCATGGCAGGCTGGCGTGGCTGCTCCGCACGCAATGGAAGTGCCGAGGCTTGGGGCAGTCACAAAGATCCCAGCCGTGTGCAACACAAGACAAATATCCTCACCCACCCTAACAAGGGATGATACTCCACAGTAGCATGCAACCTGGCATCCAAAAAACCCCTGAGACCCTCTCATTACTGTACAAAGCCCCACCTTATTTTCATTTAGAATTTCTTCTAAGGCTTGCAAGTCAAATGAAAGCAAACCCTATGCCCTGATTTGGTAATAAAACATGAGCCATGATTCTGATCCAAATTATTTGCAACTTTGAAGAAATTACAACAGCAGTATAATAATAAAAAAAAAGCAGCAACCCTCTGAATGCTAATGACGTTGGTGGCCTAAATGAAGCATAAAAGCCAGAGCCTGCAAGAAGCAAAGCATGAGTCAGAGTGTCAGCAGTCCCACACTGAAAGCAGCACTCACGGCTGCTTCATTCATTTAAGGAATCAATTCCTTTGTAATGAGCATCAAGTAGTTTTTAGGACTAAAATTAAAATGAGATGCATGCTGTTATTATTTTCAAAAGTTTTTTTTTTTTCTTTTTTCTTGGATTGACAATAAACAACTCTTTGTAGTTGGAAGGAGCCCCAGGCCAGGACCAGGTCCCTGCAGCACTTGCTGTCATACCGACATGGAAGAAAATCTGATGAGCGCCTGCCCCAGGGGGACCACAGCCTCCCCAGCAGCCAGGACCCCACCCCAGGTACAGAAAAGCCAGTAATCAGAGTCGTTGCAGATTTCAGCCTGGGTAGGCTATCTCATGCGCTATTTTATTTTACTCGCATCCAGTCGTTGGCAGATTCCAGCAAGGATGGATGTGTGTTGCTCCAGGGAACCCCCTTCATGGAGGCTTTACGTGTTCCTTCTCAGACTGCAAAGCCAGCACGAGGCTGTGTGTGCTGGAAGAGAGGACTACTGCCCAAGCTGCTCTCAGCTACCTGCCGCCCCACTTCCACTTCTAGATAATGCACAATCAGATTTTAATCATCAGAGCACAGACCTCTAGGTTACACTGATGTTATCTGGGTGATTTGGGACTGAAGTCTTTTTGGTGTGTTGGATTTGAAACTCAGAAAATGCAAGAACAGCACAAAACCAAACTGAAGGTAAAAAATGATTGCAGTTTCTAGAATTCTTCCAGCTTTAGTCATCGAAGGGGATTGTTAGAAACGGACAAAGGGCTGTTTCCCTTAATTTTTTTAAGTGTGAATTTTGTCTTGACAGTTTCCTTTCAGAAACAAAAATTGAAAACAAATTGTCCTATACAGAAAACAAAAGGACAGATCCTCAGCTGGAATGGACTGGTATTACCAAATGAGTAACACCCACTCACAGGAGAGACTCTGGCCCTTTTAACAACAGCTGCTGATCCTGCTCTGCCCAGACCAGAGCTTCAGCCCCGGTTTTAGATGGCAGCAGTGTTGGCTCTAGGTAGCTTGAAAAGGACAAAGGGCTGCCTGCAGAGCAGCTGAAAATGCACCAGGGCTCCAAGGACTCTGTGCACTGTACACCTCCCAAACCTGGAGCTGACTCCAGGTGCATGAGCCAGCGGACACAACAGCAAGAAAATAACTGATACCAACGTGGCCCTGAAATTAATGAGCTGCTTTGGAGAAATACTGGCAAAGCAGGCTTCCAGAAACCACTCGCATGTGGGGTTTACTTTCTGAAAAGAGGCTTGTCTCAGATTTTTCTCTCAAAACCAAGACTGGGCTGATCACCATCTTGAAAATGACATGAGAGGTCCCCAAGAAAATATTAACTGTGCAACACAGGAGAACGAATGCGTGACTGTGATCCATCCCGGCCAGTCCTGCCCCCGAGAGAGACTGCGGCACAGCACAACTGCACCCGGCGTTTGGGAAATGCCGTCAGCCATGAACAAGTTACTAAGAGTGGCAGTTATTGGCTTTCGGTCCTGCCAGCACAAACTATGACTCTCATGGGGCTGTCCTTTGTGCACGCCCAAGCGTGCTCCAGAAGTGCCCATGTTAGCTGGGTTCATTAATCCCCCTCACCCACAAGAACACAAGAAAATAAAAATACACACACTAGGAAAATTCAGGAAGTCTCTCACTTTGCCAAGGAACAGACGACATCATCCCCATTGCTGCTGCCTCCAGCAGTGAGAGCTGCCCAGTCTCTGCGCGGAGCGCTGAGCTCCCCGTCCTCACGGCTCTAGCAGAGTCCCCTGGAACACCCAATGCACAGGAGGGTGCACTGCACCGGGACCCGAAAATGCACAAACACCTGAGCGCTAATGGATGAGCACCCATCCTCTGGGGCTGACAAGGGGTGAGTTTGGCCACGTGCATTTTACATTTCACTTCCTTTGCAGTCCTCAATTTGGAGCGTCACTTCTCCCTCCCACCCCCAACATCAGCAGAGGAGCTGGAAAGCCAGAGTTATTTTTAGGGGATAGGACATTTAGGCCCTGTTAATCTTGACTGGGTCCATCTGAAAATGACAAGGTTGGATAATCAAACACATTACACAGACTTTCCATGGAGGCCGCTTTGAAAACAAGCCTCCCACCATTCAGCAACATAGAGGCCAATAGTTCGAATAGTAACATTTGATGCTGCACTGACTTGCCTCATTGTGGTGACCTCACTAGCATTTACATGCAGAGGCCTTGGAGAACAAGGAAATTAAAGCAGCTAACTGACTTTAAATATATAAAATAAAACAATTAGTCATCAAAAAGAGGCTGCTGTGTTACACCCACCTTGAGTGGCAAGAGACCATTATCTCGCTGAGGCTGGCAAAGAAGAGGATGGCAGTGCTGCCTGCTCAAATCGCACAGCCAAACGAGTATGTCGGCAAAACACACCCAGAGCAACTCAGAAGGGAGCTGCTAGTGTGACGGCTAACGTATTAAACTGGCTGGCACAAGGAAGGGGACAGGAAGGGAGAACGCTAGGAGAAAATCGCCCAGGGGAGGAGCTCTGGCTAGAAGAGGCTACATGACTGCTAGTAAATTAACCAGGGCACGGCCAACCAGCCCAGTCTGGCCACAGCTCTCCTAATTAAAGGCTCTTAGCTACCAAAAGAAGGGGGGTCTGCATCCAAACAGCCTATTGATAATGGTCCCTGGCCCATGCTGACTTCAAACCATATCCAGGACTGGCTGGGAGTCCCAGGCCAAAGCTCTGCCCAGGACCACGCTCAGCACACAGCCATCAGCTCCTGGGTTTACTAGCGCAGCTGTAACCCAAGGGTATGGCCCCCCGCACAGGGCACAGCAGAGCTGGAGAAACCCGAGCAGGTTGGTAGGTGTAGAGATAGCAAGCAGCAATGCAGAGATGCCTGCCGGGTCCCAGAGGAGTGCATTATTGCAGAGCTGTGCCTGGACTGATCACCAACAGGAAAAGCAGCCGTGCTGCTGGCGTCACCCTGCCAGTGCTGCCTCCAATTCTGAATCTACCTAAACTTTGACCAGCAAGTTAAGAAGCTGCCAGCCAGAGGCTGCCCAGCTTGGGCTTTGCTGGAACAGAATCTGGTCTGGCCGGCATTGAGGGAAGCGAAGAGTTACAGGAGAGCAGCAGTAAATTGCCAAGCAAAAGGGATTTTTAAATCATTTCACTTTAAACAAAACTAAGGCATTACCATAAAGTAAATGGCCACACCTTGCTACTTTACATGGTTCTGCTAACAAGACCAGCTTTTCCATAGCTATTCAAATATAATGAGACCTGGGTGCCTAACTAACTCTTTTAAGCTCATTTCCAAACTCCAGCCAAAAATCACTTTCTGATTCACCACTTTCTCAGGCACACCAGTATTTAGAGAACGCCTGCAGGCTGGTCCTGTGCTGTACAAAGTACATGTTCAATTACTTCGTGGACCAGGGATGTGATTAATCATATGCTTGAAGTTAAGCATGTGCTTAAGCATGCTACTGACCTAGAGCTTTAAGTGGATCTATCAGGTATTCTGGAGCTCCCCATTTTCCAGTTTTTGAGGCTCCATAAGTAGAAAGAATATAAAAATATTCCTGTGGTCATACACTCCAAAGAATTCACCAAAAGTCTGGGTTTTTTTAAATTACAATTTTTGTACCTATTCTCCCCATGTTCCCACCAATACTGATTATGGGTATTACAATAGTATGTATATTATCAGAATTTTTTAGCATTAAAACATGAGCTAATTATTACAATTCACAAACTTTTAAAAAGCTTTGCACTTAGTTTTTACTTTGCCTGAATAGAGCTTAAGGTAAGAAGTTACATTCATTTGCACATTTTGGGCATTAGTTCTCTTATGTCTGAGCAGTGTACAAACTCCTAAAACAAATATGAAGCATATCGTTAGAACTATTGCCCCTGCTAGCAATGGACTCATCACATGGAAGAACTCAAGCATAAAATATGCATCAGCTATGGGTGGTCACGTAAATTCACATTTCATTAGCTACACCGTACATGATCCTGGGGATTTTTTTCACTGTGCTTTTCCACCTTTCCAGCAAAGGCTTATTCCTAGCTCATCATAATTTCAGGAAGGTGAAATTGTATCCATCCCCCAGGGAGGAGCAAGCAGAGGAGACTGGGACCTGAAAGCTCCATTTTTTTTTAATACACAGCTGCCTCTGTTATGACTAAGGAAATACCCATTCGGGGAGGTTGGATGGACCAGACAAGAGCCACTTCTTGAGCCAGGCGTGTGACCCATGTGCACTGCCAGCTGGAGCATCAAAAACTCGGGGAACACCCATGCTCCAAGTTCACCCAGTAAAATCACGTAATATTGACAAGCCAAGAGGCTTCAACTAGAGCAAAGCATGTGCAAATCAATTTTCAACAACCAAGAGCACACAGGATTTGATTACAAGAGAGGAGGCATGTGTCTCTCTGAAGGAAGCCTTCTTTGAGGAAGAAAACAGATACAATAATTGATAAACATTTTGGCTGCTCTTCCTAACTAATCCCATCACATGTTGTTTATTGCCAGTAAATTCATGAAAAGCGCCTATTTTGGCTACCAGGGCATGCCAGAGAAGAGAAGAGAAAGAGAAGAGAGAAAGAGAAGAGAGAAAGAGAAGAGAAAGAGAAGAATCCCCAGGGAGGCAGCTGGTCGAGCCTAGCTGCCCTCACTCAGAATCTCACAGCACTAGCATGGTGACCTCGAGCTTTTAAACTATGTCGTTCTCTGCTTAAGATAGTGGTCTTTTGTTGCAAGTTTACAGCTTTTTTTGGTACAAAATGTACCAAATGGTACAAAATCTTCCACAGAAATGAAGTCTGTATTACTAGGGGACCTAGCCTTAATGCTGTAGGTTTGGGAGAATTTAGATGACTTTTTCTCTCATTTCAGCGTTACTTCACAGTGGTAACTTTGAAATGTTTTTTTAAAGGGACCAGATTGCCAGATACAGGTTCAGTAACCACTGGGAATGCCCACTGGTTTTGGGTCCAACCCTATATATCCAGAAGCTCCTTACAGCAGTAGAAGTCACAGGACCATCCCCACCTCATTTGCTGAATGTCATTAATTAAACTACACAGGATTTGGCAACACGAAGTTGAGCCAGAGTCCTTAAAATTGCTGATGTTTTGGAGCCGTAAGAATGGGTCAGAGAAACCCAATTCACTTGCCATATAGATTGAAAGAAAGTCACAGCAACGTTCAGAAAAGCTGAATTGTGTAGGCACGCACTGGTGCCTGCTGGCGTTCAGTGCCTGACCACCAGAGTGACTGGTGACAGGAGCAGCTTCATACCTACAAGTTTTAGACATCTGACAACAAAGCCATCAAGCACATTTAAGAGTTAAGTGAAATGTGGTTAAAAGCCTAAGTTATGTTAGGTGGGGAGCCATCCTCTTAGCATCTGTGACTAAAAGTTGGTTGTACAAACTTCCTCTGATTAGGATAAGAGCAGCACTTCAGAGGGTGCCACCTCCTACCTTCAAGTGTCGAACTAGCCCAGTGAGACACACTGACCCTCGAGTCAGCTCCTCCTCCCCTCTGCCTCAAGAGAGCCTAAACCAAGGACCCACTTTTTAGACAGATAAAGTTAACTGAACTCCACCAGCATCCAGGTTTATCGCTGCTATTCAATACTGCACGGGGTGCACATGAAATGCTTGGGAAAAAGAGAAATTCCATCCCTTTAAAAATACTATTAACGAACAAGAGGCCTTGCTCCTATCCCTGCTGTGATTAATAAGATTTTGGTTCGTCAGAGCTGGGCTCAGAGTACTTTCTGTGGGCATACGCAGGTATTTTTCCTTCGGCCCTGACAGCCTATGGACATGACAGACTGTGAGCAACAGGCACCAGGACTGGCTGGCAAGAATATGCAGAGTGTGGAAACCCGGTGCCTTTTCTGCCCGCTCCCTGCTGCCTGGTGCTCCTTTTCATTTGACTTCAGGTCAGCCACCATAATCAATGTACTGAGTTTCGCTTTTATTTTCAGCTCTTTTCCTTCCTGGCTGTCAGGTAATAGCTCAGCAGTGCTGCTTACACTCAAAGCCATGCCTGGAATAGTGAAGTTGTAGCAAATTTCATTTAAGAGAAAGCGGGGCGGGGGGGAAGTATTTGGCCATATCTTTAGTTGCTGTGGAAATCATTCCAGTGAGAGATTATTTCTGGAAGCTATATTGGGATGTACTATATTTCTTTCACCTGGACTAAAGTGTTTCTTTCCAGGTGTGGATTTACTCAAGGGGGAAAGGAGAGAAGAGCTGTCACCATGTCCATCCCATTCATCTCCTGCACACTGCACAGGCCACATACAAGAGAGGCACAGGTAGCCCTCATGCAAATCCTCCCTCCTCGGCGAGATCCTGGCTGCACGAGCTGGGTCTCTAAAAAGCACTGCTTATGTTTGTGGCCCATCAGGTCAGGACTTCAGGGGGAATAGATCAGTGCAACTCATGCCCGTTTGCACCAACTTACAGCACAGCCCACTGTGCTTTGCAACGGCCTCTTTATATGTATTTTTAAGCACTTAAACCTGTGCTTGCTGCCTGCAAGCAACTGATCATAATTCAGCATCAATGTAACACTGGTAGCTAGCTAGTTATAAAATATTTCCATTTGGAGAATGCACTTCAAAGTTCGAAAAGGTTTGAAAGTTAGAGAATTCCCAAACATTTATGAACATACCGCTCTGAAATGATAGAAGTGCTTATGGCTGTTCATCCAAAAACATTACCAGTCACCAAAATTAGAGTACGGGACAAATCCTGAGCTGGTGCAGATCAGGATATCTCCACTGGCTTACAGGAGATGTTTTATTTAGCAATGGGCACACCTGCTGTTTCTTTGGAGAGCTGTAAATTCATTCTGTGATGCAGACAATCTACAAGCCCAATTTGTATTTTAAGATTAAGCTCCTATCAGATCTTTTGAAATGAAACTACACTTTGTGTTCGTTTTGAAGGCAATAATAACTTAAGTATAAAGACATCCAAAACTTTATGTAACTAGTATTACATAACACCTTAAACTGGCTCATAAGCTTTTTCCTTACTCTGGATTTATTACATTTTTATTTGGGGCATGCAAAACAACTCGCTATACAAGTGCAGTTACTCACATGGGGCTGGTTTGGGGGGAAAAGAGTTCACTCCAGTGGAAATTCTGAAGTGAGAAGCTTATTACTATGTCTGCAAAGATGCCTGCAAAGAAACACTGTCAGAAAAAATGTTGTTTCATTGTGTCTCACTGCCCTTAATGGCCACTGATACAGAAATTAAACGAAGTCCTGGAAGGAGGCTAGAGATAGTATTCGTTTTAAAGGCTGAATGCATGCAGAACCTCTGACTGCATATAGCATTAATGTCATAAATGTGTGTGAATGTTCTCATTCAGGCTATAATTTATTCCCCAAGGAGATGCAAAACTAGCTCAAATATGCTACATGTGAACCAAACTCTTCCAATGAAGCGAGGGCAGTATGTGAATCCTGGAGCTAAATTTAGGCTGAGACTTGGAGTAACGTAATTCTAATCTCAGTGTAGCACTTCGAGTCGCAGCTAACAAACATTGTGAAATGATTCAGTGAAGTTCTGCTCCTTTGTTACATCTATTTTGGAAGCTCTTTACTAATTCAGATCTAAGAAATTCAGCTTAAGTTACTCAGTTGAATTTCGTTGTTCGGTGCAATTGTTTAAAAAAAAATCAATGATGTAAGTTGTTTTTAAAATGTAGATTCAAGCTGATTTTTGGGTGCATATGATAGCTCATGTGAAACAGACACTCTTAATATATTGAAAGCAATACATAAAATACCATTAACCGTATTGCTGAATAATCCACAACACTGAAAAAAAACTGGATGCTGTAAATATCTGATTAAGTTTTTCACAAATTACATTATTTGTTTGATTTTATGGTCCACGGTAAATTAAAATGGGCAAGCTCGTTTGTGATTAAGCACCTTTCTGTTTCTTGTTCTTTTATATTTGCATGGGAATGTTTTCCTCCTCCAGAAATATTTCCTTCAAAATTAGCAGATGAAGTCACTATTATACGAAATACGTTTGTAGTCAAAGCAGATTTTGTAATAAAAAACATTTTAAATGCAACTGAGACTTCAAATCTACTTTTATGGTATCCTTCAGGTGTAACGTACACCCATAATGGTAGAATTGAGGAAACGTTTATCTTTCATAAAATATCAAAATAGCATTTAGTTTTAAACTGAGCATATTTTAACTGAACTATATTCAAATTCTTCTTTATGAAACAATCTCTCTTTTCATACAAGATTTTTCATGCATATTCTGGCTCCAAAGCTCCAAATCAGTTCGCCACAACTTGTTTCACTGGAATTCATCAAAAGACTAAAAAGCCAAGTGCCAAGGAGCCAAGCTCCTGGCCCCAGCGTAAACTGTCCTACCAATCACCGCAGCCTGGAAAGCCCCGGTTCTCAGAATTCGCTGATGTTTTAAACAAGAGATCATAATCAAAATCACGATTCCTGACAAAGTCTCAATACTTTACTCTAGAAATTCTTAATTCATTTTCCAGCATTTGTAGGTTGCTGCTAGCTCCACCCTCTCAAATATCAGCAATTGCTGCTGCTCTTAAAGAAAATTCCGTTTTGGGGAAATGTGATATTATTCCAGATGTTTCAGCATACGGCAATTCTGCCTAACCCAACCTGATCGTCACTCTGTAACGAAGCTGAGCGTTAAACAGCTTCTGGAATTTATTCCTTAAACTACTGCACTTGCATATTTGAATTTAACCCTATTGACAGTATCGCGTTCAAAAGCCCTGTACTTTGTAAAACAACAGAGCCACTCCTAAAGATTTTTTCCCATTTTTTTCCAGAAACATAAAACCGTGACTAATTTTAGCAGGCCTTTGGGCCACTTGTAGATTAGTTCCTACAGGCTGCTGATTGAATTAAATTAAAGTGTTTTAATTTGTGTTCCTCACCATGTTTTAAAAGTTATCATGCAAAGAGATCTTGCTGAATGAAATCCGCTTTCGAATTTTACAGTTTGAGGAAATTCCATACTTAGAACTGCAAAAAAAATGTAAAGTGCATTTAGAGAGATTCAAAACAGCTGTAAGAACTGGTATGTCACTATTTCATTTAATCAAGATTTCACCAGGAAAAGGACGGGAAGAGTCCCTGCCCTACCTCCAGCTGTACAGGACTGCCACTTTCACCAGACAGTTCAGGGTAACATTTGCTCCTCAAAATAACGCCCGAAGCAGCGTGCATTCCTCCGCGGTCTGTCATCTGCATTGCAACTGTCTGAGTACTGTACTGTAACTGTCTGAGGAAGACTCCAAAGCCTTGGTCAGATAGGACACTTTGTAATTAAAATAATAATGAATGACAACACTAGCAGGCACAATCTAGGAGTCAAGTCTCCAGTCCTGGACCTATAAGTGGTGTCACGTACAAATCTGTATTGGGAAAATACTCAAATCCTGCATGCCATGGAATGTGGGCACATCATCCACCCACGTGGATGTTCAGGACAGCGCGAAGGACTTTCTGCCAAAGGGGAGGAAGAACAAAAGGCCCGTTGCCCGCTGCCACAGAAGGGAAAAAACCAACAGCCTAACCCTCCTAAACCGACAGGCCACTAAGATCCAAATAAAATCCAAGAAGTCTATACGAAACCAAATCTACCAAGCAAAGTCTAGGAAATATTGTGATTATTCAGTGCTAAAGAAATATGCCATGAATCCATAGTCCATCAGCTAGGCAGGGAAGAGGAAGCCGTCTCCGGACCAGCATCACCCCTGGCTCATTTCCTTCAGTCTGCAGCCACATGGTTTCTTTTCCACACTGTTGCTGGCTCACACTAAGGTTCACGCGAATGTGCAGACTGGCGATGGGATTTGAAAGACCTGTTCTGCCCTCACCAAGGAAGGGTTTCCCTACCCTAGCATCAGACACTGCCCTCTTCGGGATCCTAGCAGTTGTAATGCTCCTGTTAGCATCACCACATGCACACCCCCCCTTCTCACTCGCTCCCCCAAAGCAACTGAACCCTGGCAGAAAGCAGAAACCCCTCTGCCAAGCAATCATACCCAGCAAAGGGAGACAGCACTGTGCCTTGTGAAAGCCACGCAGATGCCACCGATCTTTCTCATTTTACAGGGATGTCACTTGGGCTGCAGGAAGTGGCTGAAGGCTCAGAGGGGTGTCCCCACCTGTGGACCAGCACGAGCCGCCCTGCAGCCTCTCCTGGGCTCTCCTGCCCTCCTCCTCTCCCCTCTGGGATCTGTCACTTTTGGGTCCCCAGGAAGGGAAGTGATGAAATCAGCAGGAGCTGGAAGGATTTTCTCAAGCCGGCCAGCAGTGGGAAGGGAAAAGCACATTCTCTTCCACGTCTGGTTTGCCTGTGTGTGCTTAAGAGCTGGCCTGCAGCAGGAGCTGGCACAGAGCACACCCTGAGCTCGGGGTTTGCCATCCGCGGATGCGGCCAAGAGCGGAGGGGAAAGCATCTGCAAGCTGGGTGCACGCTGGATGCTTCACTCTTACAAAATATAGTCCTCGCTAAGGGTGCAAGCCTCTAACACAAGCGTGTCCAGGCTTTTGTGAAAGGTCTGTACTGAACAACAGAGCCTATACCAGGCATGGTCTGAATCTAACCTGTCCTTGATTACATAAATTTGTAACCCAGACACTGCTATGCTCTGTGGCCCTCCTGCGACTGAAAATACAACCCTGGCTTGAAGGTCTCTATTTGCAAACATAGAGGAACAGCAGTTCCTAAATTGCAGGCAAACATTTGACTTCACTGAGTGCATTTCAAAGAATATCCTGCACGAACCCCACCCTTCTGCCCAACAACTCAAGCCCTTAATGCCTAGATAGTTTTCTTTCAGGCCTTATCACAGATAAAATATGGCCCTTTTTTTTGTTCAAGAAGTAGAACCTGCCAAATATTTACCAACTCTTTCAGAAGGCTGAAAATGTCACTCCTGCAGTGTAATAAACTTCCCCGGAAAGGCCCTGATAAATAGAGAGCCTTGCTGTACTGCCCAGAACTAGTTTAGTGTGGCCTAAGTATTGCCAAGTCTGACTGACGAAGAAAGCATATTTGTACACACAGAAAGATTAGCAAGAGAGGCATAAAGTTTAGAAGTGAAAATAAAACAAAGCCCCATTATTAACCAGGGAGGGGGGGAATAATTGAGTCTGCATCCCAGAGAGCAAAGGACATTATGAAAGCTTCAGAGCTAAAACAGTAATTTAAGAGCTTGTCCACAACTTGCAGCAGAAGCTTGAACCATCTTCTTTAGCATTTGGAAAGTGCTAAACCGTGGCCTACCCCCAACCCAGCCTTCAGAGCAATATTATTTAAAAATAAAATAAAATATTTTTACTTTGTAATTTGACCCACAAAAAGTCATTTGGGGCATGAGGGAATGTTCCCTTCCAGCCTGAACTTTAATTCAGAGAGAATGTTTAACTCAACAGTGTAAAACAGATGCTGAGAAATACATCTGCATCGCACTGTATGTTCTTTGGGGCACAAACAGAAGTTGGAAAGTGCCTGTCAATGCGGTGTGTGCGGCTACGATGTAAATAATCACTAATAATGTAGATGAATGGAGAAAAAAATACATTCCTAGTATCAGCAAGTCTGTCAACAGAGTTCTAGCAGCTGTAAACAACTACATTCGTGCTAGTTCAAACAGATGAATGTTGCTTGAAAAAATGTGTCCCTTCACCTTGGCAAATGCCATTAAGAAAGAAAAAAGATTTCTAAAAGTGACTACGGAGTTGGAACCTCACATGAACACATTTAACAAGTCCTGATAACCATAAAATGCTGAGCACTCACTCCCTACAGAAGCCAGGCTTTGACTGGACCTTGAATGATGCACTCGTATCAAAAGACAGTAACTCAAATTATCCTATAGAGTACTCCAAAATAGGGGTTTGGGGGGACAAAACTTGCCAGAGTTATTTAAAGGCAGGAAGAAACCAATTATTGCTGGAAAAAAAAATTTCCAGATTATGTTAAACCTGGCAAAAGCTAAATCCAACAGGTTACCCAGCTTTACAAAGCAAACCGCAATTAAGAAAATCTTCTATGAAAACTTCAGTTTAGCTTACCAGCTAGTCGAAGAGCCTGAACAGCAACACAACCTCCCTCCACAAAAATCGCTGCTTGCAAGTGATACCTAAGAAGTTGTACAAGAAGTTGGAAGGAGCATGCTAAAGAGGCACAGAAATCTACTCCCCGCTCCCCCCTTTCACACCATCAGGTTTTAACGTTAATGATACGGCTCCGTGTGCTTGAAGTATTTTTACACTATGCTTGTCTTCTTGTAGCTCCGTCTTGTTCCAGGGCGGATTATTAGAATCAGATTTCTGTGATTTCACTGCAGATTAATTTCATTAAGAGCTACAGATCTGCAGGGAGAAGAGGGCTGCAAATAGGCCAGCAGAACGGTCTCTAACAGCATTCTCTCCAAAAAGGGTAACAGTATTTTTGCCTTTACTCCTTACTTTCACATACTTTTCCTTTTTGTGGCCGCTAGACAGAGTTCTTTGGAAAAATGGGCATGTGGGAAAAAGAAACGTGCAAAAAATTTTCCTTTAAATTTTGGTTTCAAAGAAAGCTCCTACCCAGTGCTTATGAATAGGTTTATAAAGAGAACAGGCCCAAGGCAGACCTGACCGTGCCTGCTGTCCCCAAAGTCTACCAGGCAGCTGAGGGACTGCACACAGGAAATAATTCCGATATATCAAGGTCTGTATGCCCCGACGCATGTCAGAGGAATAGCTATTAATATACATTTTAGCGTGCTGTGCACAAGTGTTTGGATATAGAGGGCTGAAGAAGAAAAAAAGTATGCCGAGGTCTGTAATACCATTTGCAAATTCTTCCTAATTGTGAAACACTAAGTAAATATTGTTATTTTTATGGGCAAATGCTACAGAATATAGCACTGAAAACAGGGTTCGTTTGCAAAAATCTCATGGGATCAGGGCATAAAAGTTGTGTGTGGGGTGTGTAAAATGTCTGTGTACGCACATGCAGAATGTAGACTCCTGCAATGCTACATCAGAGAGAGAATTAAATTCTAAGTGGCTCGAAAAAACACACAGGAAGATTTTACTTTTCCATTTGCTTTTATAGACCTTAGCTATGAGAATACTGTTGCCGCTTGGCCTTTTTCCTTATTCTAAGTCAGTATCATTGACTTTACAAGAGAGGAGTAAAAACATCTCTATGTAAATAAAAAAAATTATGAGGACCCTCAAAATAATTCTAAGAACCTCAAATGTAATGTAACATAACACAGAAGGGCACAGAAGTTATAAATATGATGCTATATAAGCAAACAGTAATATACACACACAGAGTTGTATATATACTGTGCCCAAAGAAGGAGCACAAACCAGCGTCTCCAGAAGTGCAGTGCGCCGAATCGAAATCAAAGACAAATCATAAGAAACACTGGAAGGGTGGGAGGTAAAAGCACTTAGGTGAATAAGAAGAGAATTACCGGGAGCCAGGCCACTTGGTATGTATGTGACTAGATTTATTTAAAAAAAAAAAGAAAAAAAACCAAAACGAAAAAAACCCCAGATGTGTTTTCTGAAAGTGAAAGCGGCGAGAAGGATGCACATGGCCTTGCAGGAGCGAAACCCGGGCGCGCTCCCGGCTAGGGCAGGGCCCGGGCACAGCGTCCTGCGAGCCGGCAGCCGGGAGC
>WAAD01029617.1:161393-172795 GCA_013389945.1 Fregata magnificens
TCTCCCTTCACATCTCCCTGAATGTCTCCCCGTACGTCTCCCTTGCACATCTCCCCATACGTTTCCCCGCACATCTCCCCGCACGTCTCCCCGCACATCTCCCCGCACGTCTCCCCGCACGTCTCCCTGCACATCTCCCTCCACGTCTCCCCGCACGTCTCCCTCAACGTCTCCCCGCACGTCTCCCCGCACATCTCCCCGCACATCTCCCCGCACGTCTCCCCGCACGTCTCCCTGCACGTCTCCCCATACATCTCCCCCTACGTCTCCCTGCACATCTCCCTGCACGTCTCCCCGTATGTCTCCCTGCACGTCCAGCCTTCTTCCACATGCCTCCAAGTAGCCGTGTAGATACCTCGCCTCTGTCACGGGGATGCCAGAGGACATACTCCACCCTCCCCTGTGTCTGGCACCTTTTCATTTACGCATCCACGTCCATATCCATACGTATCAAGGCTGGGTGAATGTATCTGTATGACTGGCAAAACCTGTGCGCAAAGTACAGCTATACAATGTACACGATCCATAAAGGTGTTGTAAACACCCACTCACTCACAGACACGGTCAGTTTAAAAAGTGTTTTAAGAAAACACCGCAAGGCCCTCAGTCATGTGAAGTCAAGTCAGAAGGGACAGCTGAAATGCTATGAAAAAGAAAATTGACTTTCTCTCTGCTTTTCACTCTTACATTATTCCTCTGCACAGCCTCACCTGCCTCAGGTTTTTGAGCTTTTGGGACTTTTTGGAATTATACTTTTGCAGGCTTTGGATACCAACCCAGCATGTACAGGCCCTGCCCACAGGTTACAGGGGATTGGACAGTTACTGCACCTCCCTTTAATCTTTGCTACAGAACCTCCAAATGCCAAACTGTGGAAAAGGGGGCAAAACACACGCATACACAGAGAGCTTCAGTTCTTTGCATGGCCATATCCCTGGACAGCTTACTCCGGCGTGATAGCAAAGTAGTGGCCAGTCCAGCAGCATGTTGGAACCAGCAGAAACATACGGGATGGCTTGCAAGGTTTTGTCCTACAAAGAGAGAGGAGGTCACTCACTGTTCCTGCGAGATGTCAGCAATCAAGGTGATGTTCACTGAAGATCACAGCAGGAACACAGCTCCAACGAGTTGAGCAGCAGGTCCACAAGAGGCGCAGACTAGAATGAGCTCACATTGATGGGACAGGATTGTCAACGCATGGGAATGTCTCCATCACATCTTCCGTACCTGGTAGGAAAACCTCAGCTGAGCAAGAAGCTCCAAACTGGGCTTCAGGAGCTAAAGCTAACAAAAACCAAAGCCAGCATCCAGAGGACTCCTCTTTTAAATATTTGGGTTCAGCAGGACACAGATGGACATCCCTGCTGTCTACACTGGATTTTTTTTTCCCTGTGCCTACACAGAAGCCACGTAAGACAGCCACGTGTATGCAGGTTGCACTAGAAGCCTTTGTGTGCTCAGAGCTTTATGGTACCAGCATCGTTATGGATGTGGCAAGTGACTCTACCTGGCTTGCGTGAATAGAATGAGACAGAGACAACTTGAACTGATCTGTCATGTAACTGCTCCTCTCGATCAACACTGCAAAGCCATCCTCTACACAGCAGAACGTGTTCCTTGGCTGGAAGCCTGATGAATATTTAGAGCCAAGGAACATGTTGTTTAAAACCAACAGTAGAATGCAAAGTGAATCGTGGACCGTGGGCAAAAAGGTTTGAAATAGGGAAGAAGTTGTATGAGCATTTTGGAAGTAAGACGTAATGGTGGAAGGCACAGAAATGAAGAATTTCTTGACCGTCTGGAATGGTGACACCCAGGAATTTGTTCGGCAGTGATGATGCCCAGTGAGTACTGGTAGAAATGAAGACTTCCAAAAACTGTGTAAAAGACACTAACCTTTTCTCTGGTGAAGGGCGTGGATGCTGTAGAAATCACTTGGGTTGAATGAGAAAAGGCCTCAACAGCTTTTAGAAAATAAGACTCTCTTACAGAGACTGCAAGTTACATTCGCCAACCTCTTATTCTCATTCTCTTTTTTTTTTTTTTTTTAAATACTGTTCTTGCTCTTTGGCTGTATCAAAGAGCTGCTCATAACAACACAGACCAATGTTGAGCACAACAAATTCATAGCAAGTAATGTACCTACGTGTATGGAAGGAAGAGCACGAGCCAGGGAATGGAGAAGTTTCTTCCTAATTAAGCTGATGGCATACTGCTTAGCTGATGTCCTGACCAACTGTTTAATTTGCTATTTTCAGCAGCCTCATACATGTTGTCTCTTGTCTTCATCTTGCCCCCACTGGTACTGATGTGAAGCGCCTCTTCATTTCCATGAGAGCAGGGCAAGACTTTCACACAACATTTTTGCCCAGCGGGAGCCCTTATGCAGGGAGCCCAATCCCACAAGATGTGCTCAGCTGCTGGCAGCCTGCTCCCACTTCCACTGACGGCACTGGCAGTCCTTTGGTGGTAACTGGATAAGGCACATTTCAGGCAAGTCTTCCCTTGGCAGGAGGTACTTCCGTACCTGAGAAGGTCAGGTCTTTGGACTTCGTCTCCCCTCACAAATACCTGCTGGCTGCTCTCCATGGTGTACAGAACCCGTGTGCTGGGAGTGCATGACTGCAGCCCCTGTCTGGATGGGAGCTGGGAAGAGGATTAGCTCTGCATTCAGTTCAGATGTATCACAAGCATATCAAGTTGTAAAGCATCACAACTTTCACAATTCTAAAAATAAACATAAGCAGTTTGTTGCAAGCCGTTTGGCAGCCAAAGGGCTAATATATTAATAACATTAGACCAACAATAGCCCAGAACAATAACTATGGAACAATAGATTCTATCACTTCTGAAAATAGCCCTGTTTGGAAAAAAGAAAACATTTTTACAAGAGCTACGAACCAGATGTAGTAGCTTCTTTATAGGTCTCCACAAAGGCTTCACAAAGTGGAATACTGGTGTGATACCTCCAAAGTCAGGAGGGAGCTTCTGTGCGTGGGAGACTGGACTGCATGTTGCTGACAGGGACACACTTAGACCCCGTGGATGCAGTTTGGTCTAGTTGAATGTGTGCATTAATCCGCGTTTTTCTTTCTCAATCCTGCCTATGCTTATGCAATACCTTTCTCTGCAAGCAGATCCATTGATTTGTTAACTTTCCAGCATGTGGTACTAAGCAGCATGTAAGCAAGCGTGGCTTGTAGCCAACAGCTTGGTATTTCGGCATCAGACCTTGTTGACAAAGAGACTGCATTGTCAAAGAAGTTAAACTTGAAGACAATGTAGTGAGAGGAATAATTGAAAGTCCACTGCTGGCACAGGATGAAATTCACTGGTCTTCACCTGAAAATATGAATCCATGCTGGAGACCCAAAGTCAGATCTTTTTTTTTTTTTTTTAACCAGAACAATAGGAACAGCAAGTTTATGATTCTGAAATGTGCAAATCCGATGTATTGCAAGGAGCTGGCCTGACCCCATGTACTTCTGCATGAACACCAAGCAGTCCATTAAGGACTTACAGAAACCGCAGTCCTTCTGAGATCTCTACTGCGACCTGGTTGTTCAGCTCTGAGCACCCACGTAACGCCAGTGAGCTCCAGCCTCTGGTCACCGCTCAGACATGGTCTGGTTCTCCGCTCACTGGCCAAGGCTCTGCCTGTCCAACGAACCTCTGGCAAATTGTCAATACAAGATGAACGCCCCACCATAAATGGGGCCTTCATATTTAAAGCATGTGTGCTTGTGTGTATATGGGGGAGAGGAGAAAATCACAGGACTAACGAGCTATGATTAAGCTCAGAAATAATGGTTTCCTGTTCAAACACAGAGCTATGTCTCTTCTTAGTACAACTACCTCATCCCCAATTGTGTCTATTAAAGACAATTACTGGGGGAGACAGATATGTGTAACCAGATGTGGAAACAACGGTCACGTTATGCACAGTGCCATATGCAGTTTAAATTCTTTGGGGCTGAAGAAGTTACATATAAAAAAATTGTGTGTCTGTTTGGGCACAGAGGAGCAGCTGTCAATGGGGAAATCCCCTTAGCCCACTTTAATCCTACATTCCACAATCCCCGGGGATTAAACAAATGCACTAACATTATTTACTTTAATGCTCCCTCCCTGGGGGGCTTCAGTCCATGAAATCCACTCCAGCATTTCCAAGTTCCAATTGTGAAATAGGCTGCGCGCATTCTATATTTGGTAGCTCGCAAGTACTCTTTTGGTTGCGCCTGGAGTGATGAAAGGACAGGAGTCAGGAATTCAGCTCAAGCAGAGGCTAACGGGCAGCGGGCTCGGGCTCGGAGTGGGAGCTCATTTCTCACTGCACAGGTCTTACACGAGCACCAGGGCATTGCACTGACTGCTGAGAGGGGACAGCGTTTGCAGGACTATACAAGATGCTTTCTTAAAATCAAAGATGCTGCCACAGTACTATTCCTCCCATCTACAGACTGGGAGTATTCAATGAGGCTTTAAACCCAGCTATGCCGGTGTGACGGTGTGCTTCCCCCCCGCCCCCTCCGGACCCGTAACCCTGCTCAGGCAATAACTGGCGGTCGTAATGGATGCATCTGGTCACGATGGCTGCATCTGGCTCGAAGTGGATTCGGGAGACAGATAACAACACAATAGCCAAGTGCTATTATGCAATGAAATGTGGCCACCTAACCACAGTGAAGAAACTAAAATCTGGGGTTGGTATGCAAATATGACTATGAGTCAATCATCTTACCCCATAAATAGTGAGCAGCCCAAGAGCCCTTTGAGCTCTTCTGCACGGCAGTGGGCTGCACGCCAGGATCTCCCCTTGAGTAGGGATGCCTCTCAAGGTTACTCCTCGAGGTTGAGAGATTCCTTGCCGCAACAGATCCCCAGTAAGTGACTAATAGCATGCTAAACTTTGAAATCTTAGCTAAGTGATATAAAGGATTGATTGCACATCCTTTAGACATAAACTGTTGGCCAAGTCTGGGACTAGGGTTGGATCCAGCCACACCTAGACTAAGGAGTTTAGAAAGCAAGGGGAGTCCTTTCTGAACCCCATGACTCAACGGGAGGGTCTCCCTGACAGTTTTGTCTAACCCTGTCCTCTATGCAGTAAATAATCAAGTGTACCTTGCCATCGAATCTTGTTAAACCACTGTCACATTTACCATTGAACCTTGTTAACTCACTGTTTTATATCAATAAAGTATATTTTTGCTTCTCTCTTATGAGTGAAGTGCATCACTCCATCTGCAACAGCCAGTAAAGCCTGACATGCCTTCTGTTTTCCTTTTCCTATAACGAACTAAGTGTTTGAACTTGGGTACAATCCCTGCGAAATTAGTGACAAGGATTCTATTGATTCAGATGCACAATCCTCACAGTCCCAATAAGGCTGTGACAGTACAAACTGCACAATGCCATCAAACTCTTATGACCGTTTGGGTTCAATTGATGGCCATGGTGCCAGCAATAACATACAAAAGTTTCAGGCTGGGGCTCCCAAGAACCCTCTAACATATCTGCAATGCTAGCTGATTGCTCCATCTCTTTCTTGAGCTTCCTGTCTAAGTTTATTATAGCTTCTTCGAAGACAGTAAACATTAAATTCTATGTTAGGCTGTCCTTGCCTTGAATTCATATACAGTTTAAATTCTTTAACTTAGATGATTGTACCAACTCAGCACCACAGTTTGAATTACTGCTGCCACAACTGAGATGGCAGGTCACAGTCACAGGGAGCATCACCCTGAAGAAGCCACTGCTGTTGGTACAGGGGCAGGTTTGGCCCCGTGTCTTTCAGGAAGCAAACAGTAGAAACTTCAAGGGCAAAGGACTTTCACAGAACCACAGAGCGGACGAGGTTGGAAGGGACTTCTGGAGGTCATCTGGTCCATGCCCTGCTCAAGCAGAGTCACCTAAAGAAGGCTGCCCAGGACTGTGTCCGACGGCTTTTGAATATCTCCAAGGATGGAGACTCCACAACCTCCGTGGGCAACCTGTTCCAGTGCTCAGTCACCCTCACTTGAAAAAGCGTTTCCTGATGTTCAGATGGAACCTCCTGTGTTTCAGTTTGTGCCCTTTGCCTCTTGTCCTGTTTGTTGTTCATGCTTTTTGCAGTGCTGACATGGTGTCTCAGGCTGGACTCTAAAGCCTGGCTTTGTCACCATAATCACCAGGCCAGTGGAGCTGTATTGTGCTGAAAGCAAAGGAAGTTATTCTCCATAATATGAGAGTCATATGAGGACTAATAGTTCAGAAGCTGTATTAATCCAACATCTGACTCTGCTCCCACGGCATTTCATTTACAAACATATAATTTCATCAGCTCCAATGTAATTTTTTTGCAATTTACACCAAGGTCATAATAAAAGCTACACTTATATTACTGCAGTAAACTTCACTCAGTGGCAAATGCAAGAGGGTACTCACGCGGATAAGGAGAACCCCTGTGCACAAACCTTCCAGGCCTGGGCTCTGAGCCTCTGTTTCTTTCATGCAGTTTACAGTCAGAAACATGAATAAGCACCTGAGAGAGAAAGAGGGAGAGGAGCAGGGCTTCTGTGACCAGCAGGCCCCGTGCTGCTGAGGTTAAACAGACTGTGGAGGAGATGAGATTAGAAATCTCGCATCCATCGCCCTTGCTCCTCCCTCCCTGCATAATTGAAGTTCATTTCAGACACTGCCTGGAGTGTCAGCTGGCATCTTCTGGGCTTCACAGAAGCGGTTGCTGCCATTCACCACCACTTTTTCCATTTAAATTCTGTTTTCACGGATTCCCTTGGGAAACCAAGGCTCCGAGCACTGCTCCACACTACGCCAGCATGGCAGTAAGGACTCCCACTCCCACATGCCCACAGAGCTCATTCACCAAATCCCACTGCTGCCACTCAGGACATTACACCTTACTCTCAGGGGAGCAGCAGCAGCACGCTGTGCTGACCCCTTCATCCATCTGGGTCAGGGAGGCACACCTGGACCTTTTCATTAGTATCTGATTATAGACGACAGTAGCATCCTCAGGACTGGACCTCTGTAAGAGTGGCTACTCGTGTACCAAAGCAAAAATACAACAGGGATCCTCATGGAGGAACTTCACAACTGCTCCCTGCCTCATGTTTCTAGGGAAGGGGACACCAGTGACGCTGCCCCTTGAACACAGAATGAGGAGACTCACTTTGCCTTTCCTACAGTTGCCATAAACGGAGTTCTCAGGCGAAAATAAAAAAAATTCTTATTTCCTATCTCACTGTCATTTTTAAAATTATTGACTACTGCAGCATTCACTGGATTACTATTCGCAAACACGTACCTGCTCCTCCGGCAGAACAAATTGAGTGATTTCTGTTTCTGCTTGAGCCTTCGGCATGCAGACAAAAACATTTTTTATTCATCAGTGGTAAAAGGCTACAGCCATTTGACTTTAAACACAGACATGCTTCTGGGCTCTCTTCCAGGAAGTCTGTGTCACCCAGGCTTTAGATCGATATGTTTGTCTGCAAAGTCACCCTTTTGATCTGTAATTTTTCATTTTGACACAAGAAATGCCTTTTGGTCAAACTTCAGCAGTCCATTAAATTCCAGGCATAATGGAAATGGGAATCACATTGCAGTAGCCATGTGAAGATTTCCACAGTTTGGGGTTTATTTACTCATGGGTTAATTTACTCAGCCATATATTTGAGATTCAGACAACACTGCAAATACTGTTCTCCTGCCTCATCTAAGATCCCAGCCTTCCCCCCTAATTGTTTGTTGGTGGTCTCACTGGCAGTCGCAGCTTTATAAAATACTTTGCACATTTAGTTGTCTAATCTGCAGGAAATGCTATTGCAGTTCCGTATTGCAGATGCTGAGCATCCTCCCAGCTTGGCCCTGTCGTTTGCCATGTA
This sequence comes from Fregata magnificens, assembly GCA_013389945.1. NCBI lineage: Eukaryota > Metazoa > Chordata > Aves > Suliformes > Fregatidae > Fregata > Fregata magnificens. The sequence continues at coordinate 169,280 of WAAD01029617.1, forward strand.
CAAAGGCAGGGCTCGGCCGCCGGGACACCAGCCCCGCCACTGAGAGCAAGGGCTCTTGCCAGCACATGGCCCAGCTGGCTCACGCAGGCTGGCCACCCCTGGCACACCACGCTCTATTTGCACAACTCGGCACATATATTTTCTTTCTAAGTTCAAGGTTTCAGGGCTTGGGTTTGGGGTTTTTTCCTCCTTTTAAAAAAAAAAAAAAAAAGGTGTCAGCCATCCCATGGAGGGATATCCAAAAAGCAAGAGAGCTGGGAAGACAATCCAACACTTTATTAATGGGACAAGCGGGTCTGAACAGCCTTTGGGACAATCCCCCTGCCCGGCTCCACACAGCACAGTCTGAGCAAGGCTTTCGAATGATCTCACTACTATTTCTGAACCAGACACACAGCTCCTCCTGTGTTGCTAACACACTGGTTTTCAGTTGCTGAAGTCTGACCCTAGGGAGGACGCAACAGACACTCAGGAGAGTTGCAAAGCACTGAAAATGTTATTATAATCGGAACAAAGAACATTATGCTTTTAGTCCCTGTTCACATCTTACCTTTCAAAAGCAAGCATTTTCTGTCAGCCTCTCAAAAATACATATAATACACAATTCAGAAACAGCGCTGCTACAATTGATTCATTTTTACTTTTTTTTTACTTGTTTTAAAAGGGTCATGAAGATGTCTGGATTCTGAATAACTGGTTTGTCAAACCAGAAAGGTCAGGGAATTCTGTATCTAAATATGACCAAGGTTTTCAGCAGTAACACATCTTTTAAGTAAAATAATTGTAATGTGCTTTTATTAGGTAATTAAAAGGGGCCTCATTTTAATCCTCATTTAATAACTCCTCATTTAATAGAGACGTTATATTCAGAGGGAGGCTGCTCAGTATTTCCTGGAATAAAATCAAAGATCTTAAAGCAACTCAAATGGGGCACCTAAAAATTTTTATGATTTTGGTCAGGACTTGTGTCCAAAATAAACAACTCTCCCTCACCCACCAAAAAAAACCCCAAACCAAAACCATCTCCAGCACAGCTATGATCAGATCATAAGCATCTTGATTAAAGCTCATTGGCACTTCAGGACTTTAGCTATTAAATTAAAGCCAAAATCAAATTTATTGCCCGAGTGAGTAAGAAGAGGGGGGCAAGAATCTGGGAGGCAAGAGAACACGTTGTCTGCCTGAACACAACCCTGCCACGCCGGGAGTTCCCACAAAAAGCGAAGGCGCAGACACCCCAAAGAGAGGGGAGTGAGGAGAACCAAAAGCCCCAGCGGTGCCCGCACCAGCGAGTCAGGAGGGAAGGGAGCAGCAGGGTCGGCTCTGCCTCGATGTGGTGAGCAGGACATTTTACATGGATTTTATTTTTAGGCTGGACTTTGCTCACACACAGGGTCAGCTGACACAGCCTTGTTAGCTCGAGCAGCTCTCTGCTAATTTACATCAGTTGGGGTCTAGCTGCTGACTTCCAGCTTTGTTAACAAACCATGCAGTGCTCCTGCCCCAAGTAAGGCAGGCCAAGCACAGCACACGCACCAGGTGAGAGAGACGTGTGGGGCCAGACTTTCACATCCCGAGCTCCTGCTGCAAGACTTCTCTCCGTTATCTTAAGCAACCCGCAGCCTCCACTCTTGCCTGAGCCAGGGCTGTTAGTAGTTTGTCTCCAGGAGGCTCAGCACAGCATCTTGGCCTGGTGTAAACTTTACATGTGAGCCCAGAGGCACAGCTCCATTCCTTCTAATAAGCCAACCAGAACTTTTCAGAGGCGACAAACTGCTCCGAAAGCTTCACCTGTTCAAATGTGGTATTTATAGCAAGGACTCCACCCATTCTTTTCTGTAGAGGAGCACCTCCTTGTCTTCCTCTGGACTTTCTTCACTACTACAACCAACGCATTATTTTTCAGTCCTACTTTGGGGGTGAGCAGGGGCCTGTATCGCGCACCAGCACTCTGCTGTGCTGAGCAAAACCAACAGCTCTAAAAAGATGGTCCTGAAGACTGGAGAAAAATACCTGTGCCCTGGGATCAGTGTGTCTGTGAAGAGCTGGGGAGCCTTGAAGAGAACAATGTGAGCAGGATGGCACACAGAGAACTGCGCCTTACTGAACAGAAAGGCTCTGGGCAGGTGAGCTTGTCCAAGAGCGAAGATGCACAACAGTAGTCCCGGCACAGAGCTCTCCTGTGGGCCCCTCCCCGAGGAGCTGGCCAAAGAGCCGGCGAAGGACCTTCCGCACAAGACGCCCATGAGTCAGAAGCTAATATTCCAGTTCTGCAGAGACTGAAGTTAAGCAACTAGTAAGCTGCCTGGATGTGTTATGGCCACAGAGTACAGCAATGCCAGAGCTTTATTGAAATACCTGGCTCTTAGTCCTGGGTTCATGGCACACGTTTGGGCAAGACTCAACTGCTCGAGTTTACGGGATGGCAAGCCTGTTTCAGGCAGGACCTCGGTTTCACAATTGTTTTCAACCAGAAACAAACCCACAGAGTTCTGAAATTCTCTGCAAAAGCTGCAAGACGGCTTTTGAATCATTAGAAACAATTTGGTTTGACATTCTGATGTGAGACGCTGTAGAATTAAAAAAAAAAAAGTCAAAATAGGGTGTTTCAAAGCTGGAACTTTCATCCTCAAAGGCCTCCAACAAAGCTGACAGGATTTTGACAGCACTGCATTTTCCAAGTAAAATGGTGTCTACATTTTTCTAAACAAGTTCTAAACTGCATTTCCTGTTTTTGTATCAAGATGTACTACGGCTTTTTTTGTGGCTTGTTAATAACATACTGTACAACTGCTTTGTACAAACCTCCCCAAACACCTTACGCACGCACACTTCCAATACCTATTGAGAGAGACAAACAGCCTCCTACCCAGTCGCTCCCAGGCTAAGTGTGGCACGTTAAACAGCAAAAACCAGCTGTTTCTAAGCATCGAAAGAAGGAGCTAGTTTTCTGGAAGACGCTCCTCAGCTCTTCCCAGATATGTGGCTATTGTGATTTTGCAGTGAAATGACTCTATTCTTTACATATTTTCAGCTGTCTGAAAGTAGCAATAATCAAAGTGATGTTATACAGAGCCAGCGGAAATGCCCGTGCACACGTCTAAAGTTTCGCACAGCTTTATGTATTAAGAACCAAGCAACAAAGGTCAGTGCTGGTGTAAACGCTACAACTGCACTAAGCTTTTCATAGCTGTATTCGTTTATTCCAGGATTTGGCTATACGTGAGAATTACATCAAAACCAGCACCTACAGAGAAAGTAACAGCAAGGGGATTCATCCCCTCCAAGCTCACCGAACACCTCCTCCGCATGCAGTGCAAACATTAGTTTTATTTTAACTATGATTCATTGCATTCAAGACAACTGTCCTGAAGGAAAACCACAGAGAACCCCCTCCTGCAGGGGTGGACCCGTGCTCCCTCAGCAGGGCTGCGCTGCACGGGAGCACGTCCGCCTCCGGGCAGAGGCTCCCGAGGAGGCACCGGGCGCTGCCGCCGCCAGACCCGCCTCCCGCAG